>CAUYPK010098467.1:0-12948 GCA_963574355.1 Loris lydekkerianus | reverse complement strand
CAGCATCCCTTCATGATCAGAACACTTAAGAAAATTGGTATAGAAGGGACATTTCTTAAATGAATAGAGGCCATCTACAGCGCATCCACAGCCAATTTTGTATTGAATGGGGTTAAATTGAAATCATTTCCACTTAGATCTGGAACCAGGCAAGTTTGCCCATTGTTTCCATTGCTCTTTAACATTGTAATGAAAGTTTTAGCCATTGCAATTAGTGAAGAAAAGGCGATCAGGTTATCCACTTAGGGTCAGAAGAGATCAAACTTTCATTCTTTGCAGATGATATGATCGTATATCTGGAAAACACTAGGGATTCTACTACAAAACTTTTAGAAGTGATGAAAAAATATAGCAATGTCTCAGGCTACAAAATCAACACCCATAAATCTGTAGCCTTTTTATATACCAACAATAGCCAAGCCAAATAAACAGTCAAGGACTCTATTCCTTTCACAGTAGTGCCAAAGAAGATGAAATATTTGGGAGTTTATCTAACAAAGGACATGAAAGATCTCTATAAAGAGAACTATAGTTGTGAAAAGAAGCCTGACCTTAGGTGTGGAAAGAAACAGATGAATTGAACCGTGTTAGGATTTGTTAGGCAAGTAAACCAGGTATTATAACAAAGGGAGTTATTGAAAATCTTTCCAGGTGTCTTGTAAGTGATGGAATAAACTATATTAAGATGGTGGAGGAGGGAAATAAAGACAGGTGGCAAAAGAAAACAGTGATATTTTTAAAAATATTTTGGTCTTAGCTTTCAGTTGTTTTTCCTCTTTACTTGGAATGTCAGTTCACTCTTTCTACATAAGAGGAGTAAATTACAATATCCTCCTGATCATTTTCTGACTGTGTGATACCTGGCCAGGAATCTGGAAATTAACTTACTTTTAAAACATTCCAGCAATAAAGGAGAATGGCTGCTTTAAAGAAGATCCCCAAACCTCAAACTAATGGATCACTTACTTTATTCATTTTTAAATATTCTAGAGTTATTTCCAAGTTAGTATAGTAAGGAAGACTATGGGTAGGAGATCAAATCTTTGAATTAATTGATACAGACTTAAATGGTAATGTGACAGATTAAAGAGTTTTAGAAACCCTCTAGTGGGTCTCTAAACACATATGGCTCAAAGACATAACAGTTATTGTCTCAATCAAAGTATGTCTCAATACAAACTCAGTTTAAAAAATAACGTATAAAATAAATACTCAGTGGATGTCTATAAAAATATAAACCTACATAAAGGAAATCATATGTAAAATTCAGATTTAGAAAGTAGGAAGGTTATGTAAAATTTTGTCTGGAAAAATAAAGCCAACAACAATATGCATGGGGTGAAATATATGAGAAGGTAGATAGTAGTTTATTTAATATTGATGTAGCGTTTGATCCCTGAAGGAACTTGGACCTTGATCATAATGCACAGTACACTAAAACCTGCAAAACTGGAGTCTGGTTTTTTCGTCAACAGCTTGTATAAGTGGAGAATTTTATTTATCTCATATCATATAAATGTGTGTCCATTAAATAAAACAGTAATAATTCATATATTATTTTGAGGTTTCATGTTATCTGGATTTCTTTGGAGATATTAAAATCCTATTTCTATCATGTCACTTTTCTCTTTTGAATTCAAGTGTTTAACTCTTTTCCTTCCCTATATGTTCTTGAAAGATTTTCAAAGGATAGATGAGACATTCAAATATTGTCAGAATTTTATGTTTAATGAGACTCTAGATGATCGACCAAGCATTTGGATTATTCTTGGTTTTCCTTTATTAATACTCTAATTATGTTAATGGCAATAGAAAAGTATGTACACCATAAGAACCAAGATGAATAGATCTAAAATAACAGCCAAATACAATTAAAATGATATACAGTAGCCAAATACTTCCCAGTGAAATCTTTCTAATATGAATTAATAAATGTATTATGCATGAGAAGTCACAATTTATATTACAAAGGAAATTTCACTGAGAACTAAATCCTAAAATATATTTCAAAGAGGTCTAGAATATCCAGCTAAATCAGGGGAAGAAAATTGCCTGAAAAAGAAGCTTAATCTTAGCAAGCTTTTATCTTTTAGAATGACTAAAAATAGGAATTATGTAGGTGTCTAGGGAGCTTACCCATCATTCTGACATCTATTCTTTTTTTAGACTTTCACATTGAACCTAACTGTTGATGATTATTTGTGCAAGATTCACTCCTTGGAATTCTTCTAAGACTGTAATTTACTACTTGACTTTTGAAATCCATCATTGTTCTATGAAGAACATGGTAATTGTACTACACTTTGAGAGAGTGACCTACTTAGAACTGAAGTGAATAGATACAGGTAAAATGAGCTTTTTCACTATTTACGATGCTCATGCCTATAAATAAATGGTGTATGAACTTTTTGCAGCATTAAATTTTGATGATATTATTAATTTTCTATTTGAAATTAAAATAATTTAGATTTAAATGTCAACAATAAAATTACAGTTAATCAATAGATAATGTATGACTGGATATGTTGATCATATACCTTGGAACCAAATGAGAATACCCAATGAGTCATGGTATCTTTGTTCCTGGTAATCTTGTTTTACTGGCAACTTTTTGATTATTTGCTTTTTGCCTGTTGTCTCAGGAATGTTTGAAGATCTTTGCAATATAGTCCAAGATAAAACACTTCAGTGAGACATGACTTCTTATTTTATATCAATATAGTTAAAGATGTCTCTTGTACTTCAGACAATAGCGCAACCAAAAAAAATTTTTTTTACCACATATAAAGCAGTAAGGACATTTGCATTATAATGTCTATGGAAGCTCAATTCACAATCACCAAGATTTGGAAAAACCTAAATGCCCACCAACCTAGGAGTGGATTAACGATCTGTGGTATATTATACCATGGAACACTATTCAGCCATAAAAGGATGGAAACTTTACTTCTTTTGTAATAACCTGGATGGAGTTGAAACCCATTCTTCTCAGTAATGTATCACAGGAATAGAAAAGCAAGAATGCAACGTACTCAATACTAATATGAAACCAGTAGATGGTCTAATACATGTCCAGAGAAAAGCATGTAATACATGTAAGAGAAAAACTTAATTCAATTCAAGTTGGGGGGAGAGGGAAGGAGGGAGGAGGATTGGTGTGCTCCCACTTTACGGGCACAATGGAAGGGTACACAGCCCACCTCTTGGGGGTGGGACACAACTACAAGGGGGACTCTACCTAATAAATGCAAACATTGTAACCTAGTTGTTTGTACCCTCACATTAATCTGAAATTTTAAAATATCTAAATCGAAAACAATAATAATTACTAACTATGGATTTAAGTTCAGAGCATAATTTCCATCCATGACACACAGTATAATGTAGTCAAGAACTGTAAAGTCTGTGGGCAATTTCCTTTATGAGAATTCTTCATAATAACTACCTGCTTTTTTGTAGCCTCACACATACATTCTATAAAGTTCTGGATACTTTTATTATAAGTTAAATTGAGACTTGATAAATTACTTTGTCTAGAGCTCTGCTTGAATCATCCTTCTTTCTAGTACTCTCTTTATTGTCTGTGTCCTGTCCATTTCCATAAATTATGTGTTATTTGTAAATAAATTTTTTTCTCATTAAAAATGTTTTAGAGTCCCATGAAAATCACTGTATAATACTGTTAAATACACTGTTGGAGGCAGTGGCTCAGAGCACTTCCAAGCCACTTGTATGTTTTATGCCTTGTACACGGCTATCTTTTTAATAAAGAATTGACTATGTACTGGCTGCTTAACATCTAAACATGGATTGAGCACTATTAAGTGTTTCATAGAGATGAAGGATCACTTTTTATGTCCAAGTACACAGTGGGGTTACTATCTTGGTAATTGAGTAAGAACCGTCTAACTATAGTCTCCGCATAAGCTACTCTGTAAAAGTCATCTCCACAAATATGCTGTACATGTGTTTTCAGACTACTAATGCTTCCTGTAACCTCCTCACTACAAAGGTTCTCTGGGACTATTAATCCTTTCATAATATTCAGTTCTTGTGTTAGTAAGGCTTTTTCACGAACTCTCTACATATGGAAAATTTATTGTATGACTACTGATAACTAGGTCACTTCCAATAATAATGGCAAGTTAAAAGTATCCATTAAAAACTGTTGTGTTTTTTGCTTTTAGAACAAGAGAGTACAAATCATGTTATCTAGAGAGAAAAACTGTGGTAAGGCATTGTCCCTCCTTGGAAAATAAATCTCTGTTTCTTCTTTGGCCCAAACATAATGTCACAGTGGGAAATCATTGATTAATTCATTGCATTTTCTTAGTTGTGGCTCATTCTAGGTATTTTAGGATAGTCCAAATGTTCTGAGGAAACACATTGTGTTCTTGTGTTGACCTTTCTTATTTAGCTACTTCAAGTGTTCTATAAACTCATCCACACACATGCATAAAAGAGTGTCTGGCTTACATTAAGTATTCAGTAGATGCAGACTCCATTTGCTCCTCACTTATCTCCATCATCATCACCATCATCATCATCAACATTGTCAGGTTTAAAGTTGAAGTAAGGATTTTTATGACATAAATTCTCTGGATTACTTCCAACAAGATGAACATTTGTAATAGCATTGATATTATTATTTTTCTGGAAATCATTTTTTTCTTTTACTTTCTTTTCATTTTTAATTTTCAGAAACCGAGAAAGACAGCACTGCAGCACATCAGTATTAAGTAGCAATCATTAAATACATATGTTTTGATTCCCACTTGAAGATACTGAGATAAGATTAATCAGATGGACACAGTTAGCAGAAGGGGCAAATGTGTGATTTGAAACATGTTATGTTTGAGATGTCCATTAGACACTCGACATGCAGTTCTTAGCCTATGTTTGGACTTGAGTGTATATTGCAGCTATAATTCATCCATACATGAGATAACCTAGAAAGCTAATAGAGACAGATAATCAAAGAGGCATGTGTAATTGAAGCCTGACTTCTTTCAAAATTCAATATTTACAACAAAACAAAGCATAACCAGCAAATAAAAACAAAATGGAACAGCCATGACTTAGCATGGAGATCAGAAGTATGTATTATACTGCAGTCAAGGGAAGGATACGTTTTCAAGATAGAATGAAAAATAGCGTATGCTGAGATATTAAAAAAGTAGAAGTTGTTAACAACCTTAACAAGTATGATTCATTTGTGCTTCAGGGTCAAAAGATTGATTATAATAGATTTAAGGGACAATGAGAAAAGAAATGCAAAAATTAATAGTTTAGACAACTCTGAAGATTTTCAATGTTGTCGGGAGTAGATAGAATTATAAATACTCTTCAATGAATTTGTAAGTCTACTTAATAAAATAGTATCTATAAACATAGCTGTTGTTTTATATGCAATGATTTAATTGTCAACTAATAGGAAAATTGAATACATTCTTCTTTAATGTTTTAATTGATGCCAGTAATTATGGTTAGCACAATTATGTAACTATTATGAGCATGTTCCCAAACAAATAATATTCTCATTTGTAACCACTGTGGCTATCTAGTGATTATCCACATCCACTAATTTGGCAAATATATAGGGATTGTTTTGTTTTACCAATTGATTATTATCCACAAATAAAGAAAATACAGAAAAAAGTAGAGATTTGATAGACACAAATACGTAACATTCTCTTCCTTTTAAAACATTTCCATTTTTATTGAGATATAATTAACAAATAAAAATGAAATATAATTAAATTATACATTTGATGTCTTCATATACACTTATTTTTGGACGTTCTTGGCATTTAGTGTTTTCAGACAATCTCATAATATCTTTGGTATTTACAACTCAACCACACAGAACTATGCAAATATAAACACAAATACAAATAAAAACACATATTTATATTCTACTAAAAATTTGATCAAAATCAAAATGAATAACAGATTAATTTAATTATTAATTCTTCCCCTTTTAGACATTTTATATATTACAGTATTTAAATTATCTTTATTTCTCTTAATATGAAAAACTAAGTCTCACTTTTTAACTCAAATCAATGTGAAACTCAAAATATAAAATGCTTTAAACACATAGTAGAATAGCTTTATAATTTGGAAATAGGCAAAAATTCCTTAAGAAAGACAAAATATATGCTAATCAGAAGGAAAAAATCTGGACCTTACTAAAATTAAGATTTGATTAATAAAAATTTATCATTTAAAATAAAAAAGCAAGCCAAAAATATGATATTTGTAATAAATACATTGGAAGGGGGGCTAATTAGGCATCTATAAGGAATTTCTTTAAGTCAATAATAAAAGTGTAGAAATGCCAGTAGAACAATTTAAACATTTTGAACAAACACCTCACATGTTTTACCTGATAGCTTATTACCATATGAAAAAAAGTTTTCTATTCTTTATTCATGTTAATAGCACAGTGCTATATCCCTGGAATGAGTCAAAAAAAAAAAACATAATAATTCAAATGTTAGCAAGAATGCATAGCAACTGGAATTTTCATAAGCTTTTGATTAAAGAGAAAATTTACAACTCATCTACACAGAACTATACAAATATAAACACAAGTACACATAAAAATACATATTTATATTCTACTAAAAAAACTACTTTGGAAAATTGTGTAATAGTGACTATGAATGTTAAACTTATGCAAAGATAATAATCCAAGTATTCCAGTTCTCCAGTTGGAGGGAAAAGAGTCTGCTTATTATAACACCCCATTTCTTATAAATTTAAAGTTTTGAATCTAGGTTTTAGGTACCTGAAGTTTAAATTTACTACTATGAAGTTTTTAAAAAGAGTATGATATTCTGTACTAAAAAGTTGAATTTTGTAATGTAACTAGAAGTTAAGTCAGTTCCTTCAGTTTCAAATATAGCAGATTCACAGAGAGGGAACCTCTTTGTGGAAAGGAGAGATTCTTTAAAACTGAGATAGTAGAGTAAGTTCTGTTCCACATTTCTTCTAAAGAGAAATACAACCAGTTATCAGTAAGCAAAAAATTACCCACATCTATAGTTTTTAATAATGGATCTGATTTAATACTAATCTCTCTTTCTCTGTAGACATGAAAACATTAAAAGAAAAGAAAAGAGCCTATTAATAATAGAGACTTGTGTACCTAAGAATGGCAGAAATGAGGTTTTGTCCCAAGCACATCTTATAGCGGGCTCTATGTGACATTCAATAAATGCTTGGGAGAAAATGTTAATTTTCTGGGGCCTTTAGACCAGTTATAGAAAAAATACTAAAGGAACTATTCACATTTGTAAAAATAGTAACTTTTTCACCTTCATATTTTACAATGTATTTCATATATTATCAAACTATGAAAATAGCTAGGCCTGCCTGATGGTGTAGCTATGTGTTGAAAAGAAATTCTCATTTGCAAATTTAGTTACAGAACTTTGTGTGTCTCATTTTGGGCAAGACATGGGAACATTTTAATCCATATTCATGTCAAAGAAGAATTTTGAGAATGTATACTGAGAGATGAAAGAGAGAAACAGAGCTGGTCATCTGCTTTTTTGTTCTTAGATCCATCTCCATCACTCCTTTCTATATAAAATGGAATAACAAGTCCCGTCCTGCTTTACCCTCTCTTATCCTAATTGTTTCAACTACTAGACCACACTGACAATATTTGGAGGAAGAAAAAGTATGAGAAGTATTCTTACTATTCCTGTCTGTCACTGTATCTCCACTTTAGCTCCAGATCCCCCCACACCGATATCTCTAAGTGTTTACGGCTGGCAACATAAGTAGTAGATCCAAGTCCTACAAGATGGATCTGGTTTCTGAACTCTGGTCCAGAATATTTTCCATCCTTATTTTTCTAGTGTTTCAATAACAATAGAGGAGTTACTGAAAAATAATTATTTATTCTTACTCCCACACACAGAAGTGGTGAAAGGAAAAAAATCCTGAGTAATTAATGTATGTTGATTATATGGATCAATTAATATAATTGAGAACATGTTGTTGTCTTAAAAGGCATACAAGAAGGATTTAGTAGATAAAAACTTTACCTTGAATTTTACATTAACATTTATAAAGTGAATGGGAAATCATTGATATCTAAATGCTCTTAAAGTGTGTATTAAAGTAAGGGCATATTTTATTTAGTAAGCATTCAGCAATTGTGACTAGCATGCAAAGAAATATAAAATGGAAGAAGAGAAAAAATTTCACACAGCAGAATGAAATTGTTCTCCTTCAGAAGACTGAATCCAGTGAATTTAAGAAGTACTTTTTAAAGATCCAGAGTCAATGTAAAAAGTAACAGGGAACCACACTCTTTGAATATTAGGACTACTCCTTCAAATGATTTCAAACAATTTGCTCACATTTGGAAGAGTAACCTAAATTCATAGCATAAAGAAGTTACACACGTTAGACTGTGAAGTTAGCGAGAGAACAGTCCAGGCAATCAACTTTCACTTCTGACATCAATTGTAAGTTTAAGTAGTTCTACAAATCAATGACAATTTTGATCATTCACTGGAAGTATTCACAGAACTAACCAAAATCTTTTGTACTCACAGCTACAGTTTATTGAAAGGAAAGGAAACATTAAAAAACCATAAAGGAAGAAGTGAATAATGCCAGAGTTCAGTAAAGTTACCATGCATGAGACTCCCATGTTCTTTCCTGAGGGAGCAATGAGCATGTTACTTTCCTAGTATTAAGGTGAAAAAAATAAGCCTGGGGTATTGAAAACATGGGTGTCACACAAGACTCTGTGTCCAGAATTTTCCTTGGGGCATCTTTACACTGACTTCCACATGGTCATCTCAATTTCCAACTCCTCGGGAGGCTGAGCTGCATGACCCCAAACCCTCACTCTCAATTATATTTTCACCAGCTGGTGCAGTCCAAGGCATCCTCTAAATCACATTGTTGGAATATCTAATGGGACTCACAGTCCTCAGGCAAATGAATATACTCTTAGTGGGTTGGTTTTTCAAGGTCCTGGAGATTAGCTCACAAAACTGCAGGCAAAATATCTACCTCTCTTTGGATAAGGTTGAATTTTTAACTAAGAAAAAATCAGGAAATTAAAATAATTAGTAGGCAAGGTTCAAAGTTATATAATTCACAGTTTTGTGTACTAACAGCACATACCCAAGGAATGTGTAACAACAGCATTTAATTGGAAAGTATGGCAAAGAAAATCCACATTCAATATAAGGCAAGGAGGACTGTATTCAGTCACAGTCAGGAGTAGAGTCCATGATTGTGTTATGGAGAATTCCTTCAGGTGAGAAACCAATTAAGAATATATAGGTACTGATATAAACATAATTTTTACAAATAGAAGAATAAAAAAGATAATTTTATTTGAAAGTGATTATTGATCTAGAATTTTAAAAAGTCCTAAATATTTTAAAGGTTGTAAACACACAAATACCACACATACTGACAAATAACAAAATATTTTACATGAACTGGTTACTTGGAATGACGATATAATACATTTTATTCATTTTTTTGGCTGACTATGCTACTCATTTATAGAAATTATAATAATATGATAACATCATTTTTACCAAAGTAAAAATATTTAGTCTTTGCTCTTGGATGTTAATTGAAACTTTACTTCTATATTATTAGTTTGGAAAAGATACTATGTATATTGCAATTTATGTTGAGATATCATATAAGTTTTTTCAATTGCCATCAAACATGCGCTAGCTTCTATCAAATGGCTTTCACATGTATTTGTTGAAATATTTAAAGTATTTCAAGTTGTCTGCTAGAAATAAATCATCTTAAATGATCTTTGATTTGATAATAGTAATTAACAAGTTTGTTCTAATGTTTGTAATTATGAATTTTATATTGTCTTTGTATCTGTTTTTCATATAAAATTAGGAGACACTGAAATAATTTGCCAAAGCATACATGATTAATTCCTCTTCATTTCTTATATTAGCAAAAATCCAAGAGTTTAGTTATGCTTTCATTCAAAACTCACCACTGCCTCTTAACATTTGATCTTAAAGAATTATTATGTTTGATGTAATCTGTCTGTAACCACTCAACTTCATCAGGAACTAAATCTTAGGGATCTTTACTTTCCTTTTTTTATTATGTAAACAAGTATTTGGATACCTTCTCATTAGGAAATATCTTATTGCATAAGTGGATAATCATGTACATTTACACATATTATTTATGCTATATTACTAAGTATATTTCTGACAACAGAAAACATTTCTTAAACCAGGACTCCTTGAAAAATAAATGCTGTACTCTGTACTTCCCAGGTGATTTTTAAGTTTTTCCAGTGATTATTTGAAGAATTTACTGTGGACTCTATATTCTGGCTGTATATGTCTCAAATCTTCTTTTATTTCACTATGCAATACTCATAAGAGCTAAAAGTTGCATTTGTATAAATACAGGATGTCCATAAGTTTGTGTGCAATTTACTATGTTAAACTGTTTTAAATTGCACATGAACCTTATGGCCACCCTGTATATGCCCTTTACTTTTCTGTCATGACGGTGTCTAAGGTTGCAGAGTAAATGGTAAAATTATACCTGAAAACAATATATAGATCAGTACAGCCAGCAGTAGTTTATAAGCTAGCAAGTATATAGCACATGAATATTTATGCAACTGAGGTACCTTGCAGTAAGTGTATATTTCAGATATGTAATTAATGTAATTACTTCAATTTTTAAAATAGGGAATAGTTTCTGTCTTTGGACACTATTGCTGTAGTGCTATCTTCAAGTCACTGAAGCTGAAGTGAAGACTTTTATCTTCATCATCTCTATTGTAAAAACATTTAAAAAATCTTTAAAGTATTTTGCATTTCCAATTTTACCTGATATTTAAGAATATATTTTAATTTTTGGTACTTGTTGATTTGGCTAAAATTCAAAGGAAACATACTTTTTCATATGATTATAAATTTTGAAATTAAAAATAAGTAACAAAAATCAAGAGAAAGAGAAATAGTGGAGACAGAAAGAAAAAGTTTTGAAATCATTTATTATATTACACATACAACGATTTGCTTACAAGAAGTAATGTGCTGGCAACTATTTAATAGCTTTTTCTAGAGAGGGGAAAAAATCCTCTGCTTTGTGGTATTTGCTATGTCAGTGTTATAAATATCCCTACCAAAGCCAATTTCAGAAAACCAACATGAAATCAACCAGCCTGCAGAATTCCCATATATTTATTAATGATCTCTCACACATAGTGATAGGAGACAGCTCTAACTTACTCTCGGAACTTACATGGTTTTACACACCTGGCTGGCTCAGATAAGCAGAACTATCCATTTATCCCAGCCCATTCTCCACCCTCAGCACTATAGCTTAAAAAAAAAAAAAAAAAAAGAAAAAAAAATTGTTAATTTAGGTTTTCAAATGGCATGTTACGTGGCAAGGCTAATTTTAACACCAAATAAAAGCAAATACCAAAGATTTTCATTGAATCTCTAAAGAAAAATCATGCCCAGTAAGGTATGAACGAGTAAGTGATGTCAATAACAACAGGCACAAACTGTATTTCTACCCCTATTAACCCAAAAGAATATCTTTAAAACTAATACACATGGAAGTAAAGGGACTTCATCATTGTATACATAGACATGTGTGTGTGCGTGTGTGTGTGTGGGGTGTGTGTGTGTGTGTGATGTAGTGAGAGCAAAAGGGGGCGGATTACAGAAAAACTTACATAAACCACTTTTATATTTCATTTTTTTCCCTGTTTTTATATGAATCTACATACAGTGTCAGGGCATGTATTTCACTATGAAGTCAAAAGAATATTGATGTCTGAACATGATACCTGACAATACCTCAAATATTATGTCCAAATTCTCCAAGGTGATCAGATGGATTATCTCTGCTTTCCTGGCTAGGCTGGGATTAACGTTTTCTACCTATTTTCTACACCATGGTCTATGCAGTCTTATCAAATTGTAGATATTCAGTCCTCAATAAGACTGGAGATGGGTAATGGTGAAAAAATTGGCCACTCTTCTTTTCTTGATAGAGTCACTCAAGCCATCCTTCAGTTCCTTATTACTCCACAATGTTGTAAGCAGGTGTTTCAATGACCTTTACTAATTTTTAATCAGTCCATTGCTTTCTGGATGGTAATATGTACATGTCTACTGTGTATGTTTTTAGCATGTTGATTTATCATTTGCCATGAAATAGTTGCTTGATTAGGTGATATATTAACACAAAGTCAAAATAGAAAGTAGGCTTTTCCTTCTAGACAAGGAAGTTGAGAGTTTTTGCTTCAGTAAGCCAGTATACAAATCCAAATTCCAATGAGCTTGGAACCTTGTATAATGGCCCCAAATCCTTTACTAAGCAATCTGTAGCTGTTTTTAGTCTCTAATAATATTAAAAAACAGAACAATTATTATTAGTAATTACTTTGTGACCTTATGACAGAAGTGTGAAATGCATGTTATTTTTCTCCCCATAAATACATTTTTTTGATTAATACAAGGATATATAGAATTAGGTGACATTATTTGTGTTTATGAGGTAAATTCCAAAGTCTTAGTTGTGTTTGAGTATGCCAGAAAGTCTGCCATACATCCCTACATTGTACCTGGTAGGTGGGAACTTACCCAGTCCCTCTGCCCCCTTTCTTTATTTTATTTTATTTTTATTTTATTTTATTTTTTTTGTTTCCTTGTTTTTTTTTTTGTTGTTATTGTTGTTTGTTTTTTTATTAAATCATAGCTATGTACAATTGTATGATCATGGGGCATCATACATTAGTTTCACAGACCGGTTGACACGTTTATATCACACTGGTTAACATAGCCTTCCTGGCAATTTTACAGTCATTGTGTTGAGACATTTACATTCTACATTTACTAAGTTTCACATATACCATTGTAAAATGCACCACAAGTGTATTCTCACCAATCC
>CAUYPK010098464.1:0-14799 GCA_963574355.1 Loris lydekkerianus | reverse complement strand
AAACATGTAAATGGTTAAAAATCCTAATCCTTTTACTCCAAAACACCTGATTATAAGGATTCAGGATTTATAAACATTTATTTACAAGACTTTACTGCCTTAAATGGGGTTTTCACTTAATTAAATGTGCCATTAAATATTGTGGGTTAAATAGTTCAGTGGAACACAGTTCAGTGCAGCCGGGACTTGTGGACTGAGCTGAAGCACTGCCCCCTCAAGCCTACGGCAGGAGACAACGTGCATTTGATTAGGTGCGTGCTCACCGAATCAAATAACCTGTATGACCCGAGTATAAGCCAAGTTCGGGTTTTTCCGGCACAAATTTTGTGCCGGAAAAAACTTGGCTTATATTCGAGTATATAGGTACTTATTATCACCCACCCAAAGCAAAAGAAAGGTAATTTTTTTTTTTTTTTGGTAGAGACAGAGTCTCACTTTGTCGCCCGTGGTAGAGAGCCGTGGCGTCACACAGCTCACAGCAACTTCCAGTTCCTGGGTTTAGGCAATTCTCTTGCCTCAGCCTCCTGAGTAGCTGGGACTACAGGCTCCTGCCACAACCCCTGGCTATTTTTTTTGTTGCTTTTTGGCTGGGGTGGGGTTTGAACCTGACACTCTCAGTATATGGGGCCCATGCCCTCCCCACTGAGCCAAGGCACTGCCCAAAACAGAGGTAATTTTTGTTAGTCATAATTTATGTAAAACAAATTCAGCGCATACATTTTTCCTTTCATTTTTTCCTGATCATTAGGCAGTGCCAAATGATACTGAGGGAGCAGCCTGCTGTTTCTGCAGGAGATGCCCAGTGATGCTGATTGTGAAAGAAATCTATAGACATTCACTGGATTAGAGTCACCTCTCAATTTTCTGCTAAGGTCTTTACTTTTCAGGCTTATGTAAACTTAGTATTAAAGTCTTGAACTTATGGAGTCTTTTTTTTTTTTTTTTTTTTTTTTTTTTTTGTAGAGACAGAGTCTCACTTTATGGCCCTTGGTAGAGTGCCGTGGTATCACACAGCTCACAGCAACTTCCAGCTCCTGGGTTTAGCGATTCTCTTGCCTCAGCCTCCCCAGTAGCTGGGACTACAGGCGCACGCCACAACGCCCGGCTATTTTGTTGCAGTTTGGCCGGGGCGGGGCTGGGTTTGAACCCGCCACCCTCAGCATATGGGGCCAGCGCCCTACTCACTGAGCCACAGGCGACGCCCCCAACTTATGGAGTCTTAAACCCAGGAGCTTGAGGTTGCTGTGAGGTATGCCACGGCATTCTACGCAGGGCACCAGAGTAAGACTTTGTCTCAAGAAAATAGATAAATAGGCCGGGCACAGTGGCTCATGCCTGTCATCTCAGCACTGTGGGAGGCCAGTGCGGGTGGGTTACCTGAGCTCACAGGTTTGAGGCCAGCCTGTGCAAGAGCAAGACCCCCATTTCTAAAAAATAGGTGGGCATTGTGTTGGGTGCCTATAGTCACAGCTACTCAGAGGCTGAGGCAAGAGAATTGCTTGAGCCCAAAAGTTTGAGGTTGCTGTGAAATGTGACACCATGGAACTCTACTGAGGATGACAAAAGTGAGACTGTCTCCAAAAAAAAAAAAAAATTATTAAGAAAACAATGAGAATTATATAGTAGAATAAATAAGAGAAATGACTTCTAAAACTGTATTTTCTTTATACTACATATGTTTTCAGAATTGTAGTCTTAAGGGAAAGAATCACTCTGGTGACCAAAGTATTAATAGTGTCCTCTGCCTTGTTTCAGAACCTCTTGGTGGTTCATTATTTGTCAGCTAAGAACTCACAGATGATTAATTTGTCTTCTTGTCTCTTTTCCCACTGCAGATACCTTAAAGGTAGACACCTTCTTCATCCACATGCCCTAACGTTTGCATTAACTACTCAATAAATGAAAGTTTGTAGAAAGACAGATAATCGCTTGTTCTCACTCAAATGTGGAAGCTAAAAAGTCAATCTCTGGGAGGTAGAGAGCAGAATGATGGTTACCAGAGGCCAGGAAGGGGAGTGAGGGGTGGTAGAGAGGGTCGGTTAATGGGTACAAAGATAGTTAAAAGGAATGAAACCCAGTGCTCAGAAGCACAGCAGGTCAGCTTTAGTTAACAGTAATTTATTGTATGTTTTAAATAACTAGAGAAGTGAACTTGGAATGTTCCTAACACAAAGAAATGATAAACGTTCGGGATGATGGCAGCCCAGTCACTCTGATCTGGTCCTACACACTGTATGGTTGTATCAAGATATCTTGTATACTCCATAAATATAGACAACAAATGCATTCCTAATAATAAAGATAAAAAGTTTGTAGAATTGAAATGAAAAAGCTGTATTCATGATTATGAAAACCTCCTATGTCTCATGTTTGGTATTAGTGTTGTGAAAATGGTGCTTGTATAAAGTACATGTGCTCACAGTTTTCTGTGACTGCCATCTGTGCATTGCTTGAGGAGACAACTGGTTTTCTTTGAGCCCAAATGACTTTAAGCGCATACTTAGCAAACATTTACAATAGGAATTTAGTTCCCTGCCCTCAAGGAGCATGCAGGCTTGGGAGAGACCTATGAAGATGACAGAGAGGTGGCTGCTCACCTGAGCTGTGTGTATGGCTTGAGTGAGGATGGTCTCTAAGAGGAGCTTCTCGCCAGCCTTGGAGGTGGCTCTGTTTGAGAACCTGGTGGGAGATTTGCCCAGAATTGTGCTGGGCCTCATCACTCCCTCATGCTGCTCACATTATGCTTTTCCCGGGGATCTTGTCTTTTGTATCTTGTGCTTTCTTTTTTTTTTGTTTTGTTTTGTATTTTGTTTTTTTGAGGCAGAGTCTCACTTTATCGCCCTCAGTAGAGTGCTGTAATGTCACAGCTCACAGCAACCTCCAACTCTTGGGCTTAAGCGATTCTTGTGCCTCAGCCTCCCGAGTAGCTGGGACTATAGGCGCCCGTGACAAGGCCCAACTTTTTTTGTTGTAGATGTCATTGCTGTTTTAGCTGGCCAGGGCTGGGTTCGAACCCACCACCCTCAGTATATGGGGCTGGTGCCCTACCCACTGAGCCACAGGCACTGCCCATGTTGTGCTTCCTTGTTATATATCTTGGCCTGTGTGGAAACTCTGTCCACACAAAACAGTTAGTCTTTGTGTGGTAGGAAGGAGGTGCTTGGCAATTAAGTTACTGATAAGATATTTGAACTTAACTCAAGACATAAAAGGTTCTTGAGTTGGTTATCTTGATAAAATAAGCATGAAAAAGAGAAAAGGGCCAGGATACTTAGAGGAATTAAGTTGACAAGCAAAAGAATGGTCTAGGAATTTAGTGAGATTAATTCTTTTTTTTTATTTTTCCCTAGAGACAGGGCCTTTCTCTGTTGCCCAGGCTGGAGGGGAGTAGTGTGATTATAACTCCTGAGCTCTAGTAATCCTCTTACTTTAGCCTTCTGTGCAGCTAGGACTCCAGGTGTGCACCCCACACTTCTTAATAGTGTCTCCACCTTCTGGGCTCAACCCCCCCCTCCTGCCCGGGCTTCCCAAAGTGCTGAGATTTCATCCTGTCCAGCCAGGTTAATTCTCTTCTTCTTCTTCTTTTTTTTTTTTTTGAGACAGAGCCTGGCTAGAGTGCTGTGGCATCACAGCTCACAGCAACCTCCAACTCCAACTCCTGGGCTCAATCGATTCTCCTGCCTCTGCCTCTCAAATAGCTGGGACTATATGCGCCCGCCACAATGGCTGGCCATTTTTTGTTTGCAGCCATCGTTGTTTGGCAGGCCCAGGCTGGATTTGAACCTGCTAACTCAGGTGTATGTGGCTGGAGCCTTAGCCACTTGAGCCACAGGTGCCAAGCCCCAGCCAATACTCTGAGGGTGATTGAGTAAGATAAAATGTTTGCAGCAGCACTGCAGAGTTCTTTCTTGAATAAACTTGTGGCATTTGGGTCTCACCTCTACTAGTTTCACAGTATCTTTTGCCATACTGTGTTTTCCTATTAAATATATTTTAATTGACTTTCAAACATAAATAAGACATTTAAGAAAGAAAACTGCCATAAATAGTAGGTAATTATAAATATAATTAAAAACAAGACAG
This sequence comes from Loris lydekkerianus, assembly GCA_963574355.1. Lineage (NCBI taxonomy): Eukaryota > Metazoa > Chordata > Mammalia > Primates > Lorisidae > Loris > Loris lydekkerianus. Next base: position 10,716 of record CAUYPK010098464.1, on the reverse strand, counting down.
TATTATTAGATTCTAGCTGAAACTTAACCTGCTCTTTCTAGTAAGGAGACATTTTACTGTCATTTTTAATGCATACATAAATGTATCCTGTAACATTGTGTTGCAAACCTCAAATATACACAAGAAAATTTATTTAAAATAAAATACCCAACTTGAATGTTAAAAAATAAAAAAATAAAGATATTAATCTTGTTAGATTTAATAGCTTGCAAACAAAGATCTTTCCTGGAGGTGCCCATAGCTCAGTGGTTAGGGCGCCGGCCACATGCCGTGGGGCCAGTGGGTTTGAACCCAACCCAGGCCTGCTAAACAAACAAACAAAAAAATAGTCAGGCATTGTGGTGGGTGCCTGTAGTCCCAGCTACTTGGGAGGCTGAGGCATAGAGAATCACTTGAGCCCAAGAGTTTGAGGTTGCTGTGAGCTGTGATGCCATAGCATCATAGCACTTTGGCACTTTGTTATTCTATTGACCGTAACAAAGTGAGAATCTGGCTCAATTAAACAACAACAAAAAAAAGATACTTCTCTTGGCACCACAAGGAGGATTGAAAACAATGGCAGTTTCTCCTTGGGCTTGGTCAGTGTTTGACCCTCCTGGACCCTTGGTGTTGTTGTCTGTTGGGGTTGACTGTGGGTGGTGACAGGGCGCTGTTGTGAGGCTTAGGATAAGCAAGTGCCTTCATATGCCAGGTGTGTGGTCCTCTTATCCTCCTCCGGGCTGCAATTCAGTACCATACCTGAAATTACCTTCTGAACTACCAGTGGCACCTCCTCCACCCTGGTGAGACACCAATCAGAAAACTTGAGAGCATCAAGCTGCCAAGGCAGGCCTGGCTGTCTTCATCTACTTGTCTTGGCGTTTTTTGCCACATCGTGTCCTTCTACTCAGGATACTGTTAGAGGGGCAAGATATTCGCATGGATACTTCAGACCTTGTTGTGCATTCCTTGACACATGTTGAGGCAGCAGTGCACCTTTGCTAGAAATGGCACCATCTGGTGCTTAGGGTCATCAGCACAGTGCACTATGGGGGCTGGTGGGGGGACTGGACAGCCAGAGAGGCGCAGCAGCCGCCGGGCCCTCTCGCCTTTGGCAGGTGAGTGGTGGTGATCTCACTTCGTTGTCATTCACAGAGCACCCAGGAATATCATTTACTGAGGATAGCATTTGTTATTTTGTGTTCTACCTAAAGTGTGAGAAAATAATCTTTTGTAACTCTTTATTTTGAGGTAATTTAAGACTCACAAAAGTTGGAAAAATAGTACAGAGTTCTTGTGTACCTGGTAGTTCTTTTCTAAACATGGTTTTAATATCCACGTTATGTGATAATTCCTTCATGGTTTTCATTTCAGCGTATCTTCTTAGCTGGTGAAGCATGGGGGAAATAGAAGGGACATACAGAGCCCTGCAGGCTGCAGGGACACGCTTGAGCACCCAGACCCCCATGGGAGTCAGCACCCTGGAGCCCGGGCAGGCTCTCCCACCTCGAGTGCAGGAGAAGCACGTGCACACCAGAGTGAAGCTGCTGGACAACACTGTGGAAATATTTGACATCGAGGTAGGAAGCATGGTTTGAGGAGGCATATTCCCTTACCTTTCCTAGAAGTCGAGTATTATATACCAAATTCCATTTCCCTGGTTAGACTTTAATTACATATTTGTAAGTTGACCAACCGTGGTTTCAGTAAAACAATAAAATCCTTGGAGAGAATCCGAGTTTTCTCCTTTTAGTTCAGAAAATAGTGTTCTTCTGTCTTACATTTAAAATTCTGATTCAGTTCAGTCTTTCCACTTTGCTGAGAGGTTCATAAAGAGGACTGCAGGAGAGGCAGGCTGAAGCCAGGTGGCTCATACCCAGAACTTCCTAGAGTGACCTCCTGGGTGCCTGGCCAACTGGAGGAATGGATACCACTTAGTCTGTGTGGTGTCTAGTGTATGTCAGGTTTCTTGCCTGAAATGGGGATGGGAGGGGATGATTACAGTTTCTCCTTCTCAGGTGCCTGAGTAGACACCATGCAAAGAGTCTGGCCTTCAGAAGGTGTTGTGTAGAGTGCATACAACTTACTTTTCTAGGTCAACAATGATACAATTTCTATTTTGAAAATTTCCGCTTGGCGCCCATAGCTCAGTGGTTAGGGCACCAGCCACATACACTGGACTGGTAGGTTCAAACCCAGCCCAGGCCTGCTAAACAACAATGACAACTACAATAAAAAATAACCGGGCGTTGTGGCAGGTGCCTATAGTCCCAGCTACTTGGGAGCCTGAGGCAAGAGAATCTCTTAAGCCCAAGAGTTAGAGGTTGTTGTGAGCTGTGATGCTATGACACTCTATCGAGGATGACAAAGTAAGACTCTGTCTCAAAAAAGAAGAAAAGGAAAAGGAAACATTTTTTTCTCTTTCTCTAAATAGTTTTGGAATGAATGTTCTTTTTTTTTTTTTTTTTTGAGACGAGTCTCATTGTATTGTCCTCAGTAGAGTGCTGTACCATCACAGCTCACAGCAACCTCAAACTCTTGGGCTTAAGCTATTCTCTTACCTCAGCCTTCCAAGTAGCTGGGACTACAGGCGCCCACCACAGTGCCCAGCTATTTTTTTGTTTCAGTTGTTTAGTTGGCCCAGGGCTGGGTTAGAACCTGTCACCCTTGGTATGTAACCAGTGTGCTATGAATGCTGAGTCCTTCTTCTTCTTTCTTTTTTTTTTTTTTTTTTTTTTGAGACAGAGTCTCTCTATGTCGTCCTCATCACAGCTCACAGCAACCTCAAACTCTTCAGCTCAAGTGATCCTCTTGCCTCAGCCTCCCAAGTAGCTGGGACTACAAGTGCTTGCCACAATGCCTGGCTATTTTGTTGTTGTTGTTGCAGTTGTCATTGTTGTTTAGCAGGCCTGGGCTGGGTATGAACCCGCCAGCCCCTGTGTATGTGGCTGGTGCCCTAACCGCTGAGCACAGGCACCAAGCCTGAATGTTCTTTTTCTTTATTTCTTTTTTCTAGCTTATTTCTATAAGAAAAGAATGAATGTTATCTTTAGAAATTATTTTTGTATATAATACACAAATATGTTATCTTTTTCTCTATTTTTTAAATTGTTTTAAAGTAATACCTTTAGAAGCTTTTCTTGCTCTTGTTATTTTTGTTGTTGTTTGTTTGTCACTTTATCAGCCTGGGCAGAGTGCTGTGGTGTCATAGCTCACAGCAACCTCAAATTCTTGGGCTCAAGTGATCGTCAGCCTCAGCCTCTTGAGTAGCTAGGACAACAGGCCTGAGCCATTGTGCCTGGTTAGTTTTTCTACTTTTAGTAGAGATGGAGTCTCACTTTAGCTCAGACTGGTCTCAAACTCCTGAGCTCTAGCACTACTCTCAACTCAGCCTCCTAGAGTGCTGGGATTACAGGCATGAGCCACCAGGCCGGTCACTTTTCTTGCTCTTAATGTCACAAAAGTGATGACAAGAGAATGAAGTTAAACCCAAGCAGGAGGTTTATTTGTGCTTAGGGATTTCTGTTGAGGAGTCAAGATGCTGCACAGTAAATAAGAGGATTATCGAGATGTAGGCAGGGCTGCGCAGGCCCTGGCCCTGCTCGACTGCAGAGTGCACTGCATGGGGACGGGAAGGGGGAGCCTGGGGGCCAGGAGGCAGCAGTGGAGCTGATGGTGTCAGTGACCTTTAGAACTCAGGGGACCTTAAAGGCTTTTCTTAAGCTCTTCTCTAAGGAGTAAGTGAAAGACTTCCTCAGATCAGTGGTAACTAAAACTGTAGGACCTGTCCCCCAACCTCCCGAGTTGTTCCTACTGCAGGAGCTGGGCCATCATTGAACCCTGGAGAACTAGCAGTTGCTCGCTGCTCTTCTGTAGGAAATGGGTTGCAGGTCTGGGAATTCAACTGGGCTCCCAAAACTTTCTCAATCAAGTGTTTAGAAGAATTTCTACCATGTAGCCATCCTATAGTAAACACATTTGTTGTAGTCCAGGCATGTAACAGATTTGAAATTTTGCAAGAAAAATAAAAATAAAAGAATTACACTCTTCAGGGTTTACTTTGGAATTTTTTTTTTTTTGAGACAGAGTCTCAAGCCATTACCCTCAGTACAGTGCTATGGCATCACAGCTCACAGCAACCTCTAACTCTTGAGCTTAAGTGATTCTCTTGCCTCAACCTCCCAGGTAGCTGGGACTACAGGTGCCCACCACAATGCCTAGCTGGTGTTTTTTGTTTTTTTTTTTGCAGTGGTCATTGGTGTTTTAGCAGGCTTGGGCCAGGTTTGAACCCACTAGCCTTGGTGGATATGTCTGTGTATGTGTCCGGTGCCCTACCCATTGAGTTTCGGGTGCCACCTACTTTTGTAGTGTTTTTTCTGTCCAACTTAATAGTCTTTGTCAATTAAAACTACAACCCAGAAGAAAAACAGCATGCATTTATTATTTAGTCATAAATAGATGTAATCCTTCTCTTAAAAATTCACTTTTAGTGATTTTTTTTCAATTAAAATGGCTTTATTCCACCTGGGTGCAGGTGGCAACCAGGAAGAAATCTTTTAAAGATCAGAAAGGTGGGGGTCAGGACGTTGCCTTTCCTTGCTTGGACATCTATTCTAAGGGTGGGGGTTGGTCCATTTACCTTTCTTAGGTGGGAGAGGATAGGGAGTTGATTCTTTTAGGCAGGTCCACCCTATTTGGGCGGGGTTTGATCCTATCATCCCAGTCTTTTTTGTCTATTATAAGGAGGTGGGATGATGGGCATGATATCTCTATGACCATTTCCTGCGGTGGGAGGGGCTGCATGGGCTGCCAGTAAAGAGAATGGGTGGGGGAGGGGACTGGGGTACAGGAGTGGTGTCTACAGGAATTCTTTGGCTTTTTCAGTCTGAGCTGGTTGGTATCCAGTAAGGTGAGGATATGAGGAGTTGTTTTCAGGTGACTGTTTAATACATCGACACATGTGGTGGAAGGTTACTGGTTCAAAATTGAGAATGAGAAAAAAATCATAATTAGTGACCTTATCAGATAGTAACCAAAGAGGAAAATGGGCAGTGAGAGGCAGGAACCAGTTTGAGTTGCCAGGGCTGCCAGCAATCCTGAGAGGACATCTAATACCCATTACCAAGATCTCTGCCGATTTTTAGAGGACTTTTTACAAAGTGGCAGCATGGATGAAGTTGCTCCTGTGTTTGTTAGAAAAGATCTGCTTAGCTTCCATAAGCAAAAATACTTAGAGTTCAGTTTTCCAGGTCTGTGTTCAGGAGGCATTCTGATTTTCTGGAGTCATCCGTCTTTTGCACCTAGGCTTAGGAGGGAACTTCAGCTATGTTCTGAGAGTGTATCTGGATCTTCAAGTGGAACTGGATCTTCAGAAAGACCCGGGCAGCCAGACCTCTGCAGGCTGGACACAGTTTGTGGGGAGTTTGGATTTGAGGCACTGCTTTGCCCAGAAGCCTAGTTTGCTGCACTTAACAATCCTGAAGAAGATTTTGTTTTTTTCAGAATACCTGGCAGAGTTTTAAGAAGTAGCTGGGTTTTGTTAATGGCAGAAGCCAATACTGGACCTCTGAGAGGTGCTGCTGCATCTTGAAGGCCATATCAATGAGATCTCGCTGGGAGGTCTGAGCGCCCTGGGGGAAATTCCACCATTTTTTTTCTGCCTTGTGGGAAAGAGGTTGGGTGGGAGGCTGTTGGGGGAGAGAAGATTGGGTATTGTCTAAGGGAAGGATGTGGACGTGGGGGTTGGAGGGCAACAATGGGTGTCTGAAGAGAGGTATCTCATACAGAGAAACTTCCCAGGTGTTCCCATTGAGAGAATGGAAGGATTGTAGGAGGTGGCTTGGAGAAGAGCAGCAGCGGCTGTGGAAGGGCATCAGAAGAAGTCGGTGTTACCTGCACCATAGAATTCACCTGGTGAATTGGAGAATGCACCAAGAGGGTTCACAGGACGAAGACAGAGACAAAGTTTCAGAGTATGAGAAGGGCCTGGGTATAAGGGACCTCTGACCATTTGTGTAATGTTTTGTTTTGTTTTTTTTTTTTTTAGTAAATAGACAGTTATATTTATTGTTATGCCTTTTGTATCAAGTTGTATCACTTTAATTTTTTTATTTAAGTAAACGAGTTTTACTGAAAATTAACTTGGGTGTACGTAGGTTCATTATAAATCTTTATTAATTAATCAAAATTAGTTTTCATTCATGTATCAAGTTTATAAGTTTATGTATCGGTTAAAACTCTTTTGTGTGAGGGCTGGGTGGGCGAATGTCAGCACTATAAACTTTGTTACTCAAGACTGACCAGATTATTATGGCCTTTACAGCTGTGAGACATTAAATTCACAGTCATTTAATTTGGACAGAGTAATATATTAAATGCCGGTGACTATACTATATTGGTACCTCACACAGACACACTTTGGGACACTAGTCTTCTCATTCCTGGTCAAGGAGCTTCTCTAATTGATGGTTGATATTTTGCAGATGAGTTTCAGCTCCCAAAACAGTTCTTGCGTTAAATAACAGCTGGAAGGCTGGATGAGTCATACGTTTCCTTTACTTTTGGTTCTTTCTCTTGAACATCTGAATAGTCTTGATAGAGCTGTTTTAAATTAGATAAGAAATATGCTGCACTTCTAAGGGAAGACTTTCTCTCCTTAAGCTCAGCGTATCTTGTTTGTAGTTGTCTCAGCTCTGCCTTTAACCGCAACAGTTCATCCTGGACTTCAACCAAACACTGCCTTTTCTTTTCGATATCTGAAATCATCTTAGCATTCCTCCTTTTCAGCTTTTTTAACATGTGGGCATCTTTAAGCATTTTGATGAGTTCTTCTTTAATATTAAAATAAAATTTGTTGATGGCTTTCTTACAGATTTTGGATCCTATTCTTTGTTCATACTCTAGGAGGGTTTTCTCCAGTGCAGGCAAAACAATATCCAACTCCATGATGTCACTGGTTTTCTTTCCTTCTAGACACCAGATACGTACAACATCAGAAGTACCTGAGTCTGTAGCTTCACTTCTTGGTCTCTCCCTTTTGCCATAAGACATCTTCCCTTTTTCCTGAGTTTTCTGTTGACTTTCTGTTGCCAGCAGCTCTCTTTTACTAGAGGGCTGGGCACTAAGGTGTCCTGTCCTTCTAGAAGGGACTGATTCCGCTGGTTTCTCTGGAAATTCTGAAGATACTGCAGTTGGAAGAGCTTCATGTTTCTGTGTGATTTAACTGCTGATTTAACCTTTCTTCTTATCTCACTTTCTTCAGTGTTTTCAGACTTATCCCTGATGGGCCTGAGTTTTCTTCTTGGCTTTTTTGCACTAATTTTCACAGATTTGCTTTCATTTGCTTCACTTTGGGACGTGTGCAAATGCCTTGCTTCTTGTCCTGGAGGAGTTGAAGGGATGGGTAATCTGCAGTGTTTGGAGAGTTCTTCCTCATCAGCATATGTAGCTGTGCTGTGTAAAGGCAGATCAAAGGTTTCATAAGGTTCTTCATCTTTCTGAATTTCATCCAGTTTGCCAATCTTTGAGCTACCAGAATTATCAGGAAAATCAAACACACTAGAAGGCTTGCACTGAGGATCAGTTTCCTTAAAGTTCTTAAATAATTTTGAGGGTGCACCTGGGTAAAAACTTCTAACAAAAGGAGAGACAGCAGGTTTTCGGTTCAATATACTGGGTAAGCTCATTAAGGCTGCGACCCCAAATCATCGTTCATGGGATGTGTTCTTTGAGTATCTTTTACCCACACGCCTCAGGCGCCTCTATCGCTGCGGCAGGGCCATAGCCAGTTCCTCGCCCATTTGTGTAATTTTTGACAGTAATTATTGAGATCTGTGAGAATTTTTTTTTCTGAGAGAGACAGCATCTCGCTCTGTCACCCTTGGTAGACTGCTGTGGCATCACAGCTCTCAGCAACCTCAAACTCTTGTACTTAAGCGATTCTCTTGCCTCAGCCTTATGTTAGGACTACAGGTGCCTGCCATAAAACCTGGCTATATTTTGTTTTAGTTGTCATTGTTGTTTAGCAGGCCCAGGCCAGGTTCAAACCCTCTAGCCCTCATGTATGTGGCTGGCATCCTAACCACTGAGCTACAGGTGCTTAGCCAAGATCAGTGAAAATTGAGAGAAATTGAAGGTACCACATTGAGGCCGCTGCAAGCCACTGTCAAGCTTATACATAGGCAAAGCAATATTACAGAAAAAAAGGAGACTTTTTGGTTTGAGATCAGGTTAGAGCTTAGGGGCTTGAGATTAGTCAAAAGGCAGTTTAGAGGTGAGCAAGGGAAAATCTGTGACTGAGCAGTGCCCATATCAAAAATTGGGGGTAGGGAAAGAAATGAGATTGAAGGGAGAATATAGAATGAGGAAGAAGAAAGTCAGACCAGCCAGAAAAAATGGTGATCCAGACTGGACGGGTAAGCCTACCTCATGGAACTACCGGAAATGGTCCAGCCCACAGTAGGGCAATGGACTGATGACAAGCCAGGCTTGTGAAGGCTGCATTGGGAGATTACCCAGACTCTCCTAGTATGACTTTGGTCATAAGATGTCCTGGCCTCTGCACATGATCTTAAGCAGCCAGAGGGGTCTAGGCCTATAGTAGGACAGCAGAGGGTAAGGCTGGGGAACCAGCCAGAGCCCAGGCCTACAAGAGGGCGTCGCCAAACATGAGACACTGGGCCGGCAGGCAGGCCTGGCTTGCTGGGGTGGCCTGGGCTGATGTCAGGGAAACAAGGCTTCCACATGTGAAAGCAGCTGGGGAAAAAATGGAGAAGAATGAAGAGGAAATTCTGGGGCTGGAATCAGAGAGAGGCCTCCATTATGAAACCAGCCAGAAGAAAAATGGAAGAGAAGGAAGTAAGGGATCCAGAAATGGAGGGAGAGGGAAAGAGGAAGTTAACAGTAGAGGATGGGAAGAGGAGTTTTTAAAAGTTTGGAAAAGGAGTTTTAGACAAAAAAGCTCACCTCACCAGTAAATGCATGAAGTTAAGGCAGGGTCGGTCAGAGGGGTTTCCCATTTTCTTTTGTCTCGCCAGAAGAAGGGCCCGTTTAGCTGGGTCGGATGGGTTCTCCCCTTCCCAAATGAAAGGTTTTGGAGCCAAAGATCCACTTTTACTAATTATAGGTCATTTTATAAGGAAGGAAATCAGGTACTAGCCTTTGAAAGTTTCAGAATATTTAGAACTTATCAGAGTATTAATAAGTTGAGATTGTTTTTGTTTTGGGTTTTTGGGGGGTTTTTTGAGACAGAGTCTCACTTTGCTTCCCTCAGTAGGAGGCTGTGGCATCACAGCTCGCAGCAATCTCAACGTCCTGAGCTCAAGCAATCCTCCTGCCTCAGCTTCCCAAGTAGCTGTAACTGCAGGCACCTGCCACAACACCTGGGCTATTGTTGTTTCTGTTAATCAGATATAATTGTCATATTTGGCATTTGATAACCCTATCAGAATCACCAGAATTTAAAGAATAACATTTGAGAAAACACGTGGAGGTGTTTCACGTGTTAGATGAGTGACTTTCTGTGTTGTGTTGCCCAGGGATACACATCTTTTAGGAGAGCTGAAATTCAATATATTATAAGTTGTATTCTACTTCCAAGTATCCTGGCCTCCACAACTGCATTAGTTGGCTTTGCTGAGTAACAAACTACTCTAAGCTTAGTAGCTTAGAAAAAACATTCAATAATTCCCATAGGTTTGTGTGCTTTTTGCAGTGGTGGTCTAGGGACCCAGCCAGTCAGTCCTGTCTATGCAGAATCTCATCCTCCCACCAGTCTCCTCGGCCTCGTTCTACTGGGTATGGAAATGTTCTCCCTCTCTGTTGTATTGACCAGAACAAGCTGCCAGACCAGCCCTGACTCAAGGGATGGAGTACTGGAATCACCTTGGGAGGGGAGCGGCAAGGAGTGGGTGGTTACTTTTTGTAGTGTGCCCTGACAACTTGCCACCTGAGCAGTGTGCAGGCACTGGAGGTAAGACTGTGATGTTTAGGGTCAGATCTCATTGGAATGGGCTGATGTGTGGGGCCTGCCCAGAGGGAGCAGAGCCCCCACCTCCAGAAAGGGCAAACTTGCTCCTTCCTCCTCACTTTGTCCAATGGGCCACAGCTCTGTGGATGGAAGCCAGTGTTTACCTAGGCCCCCATCACTGTCCTGCAGTCACTTATCCACAGGTCTCGTTCATATTCCTTCTCCCTGCCCCCATTTTATATTTGAACCAAGAAATAGACTGTGATCAGGTGGTTTTATTATTTGACCTATAATAATAGGACAGACTCACAGCTACAGAGCAGGGGATGTATGAACGCTGAGACCCCAGGCTGGGTGAGTTTGTCCCACTGAAGACCCTGGGCTCAGTGCTTGTCCCCTGAAGACCCTGGGCTCAGTGCTTCTACCCTGAAGACCCTGAACTCGGTGCTTGTCCCCTGAAGACCCTGAACTCAGTGCTTCTACCCTGAAGACCCTGGGCTCAGTGCTTGCTTGTCCCCTGAAGACCCTGGGCTCAGTGCTTGTCCCCTGAAGACCCTGGGCTCAGTGCTTGTCCCCTGAAGACCCTGGGCTCAGTGCTTGTCCCCTGAAGACCCTGGGCTCAGTGCTTCTCCCCTGAAGACCCTGGGCTCAGTGTTTGTCCCCTGAAGACCCTGGGCTCAGTGTTTGTCCCCTGAAGACCCTGAACTCGGTGCTTGTCCCCTGAAGACCCTGAACTCAGTGCTTGTCCCCTGAAGACCCTGGGCTCAGTG
>CAUYPK010098459.1:0-15030 GCA_963574355.1 Loris lydekkerianus | reverse complement strand
GAATAATGTGTTCCATATCCATCCAGGTCAATACAAAATATATTAAGTCTCCATCTTTTTAGTGGCTGAATAGTATTCCATGGTGTACATATACCACAGCTTGTTAATCCATTCCTGGGTTGCTGGGCATTTAGGCTGTTTCCACATTTTGGTGATTTTAAATTGAGCTGCAATAAACAGTCTAGTGCAAGTGTCCTATGGTAAAAGAATTTCTTTTCCTTGTTGGTCCATGCCTAATAACGGAATTTCAGGATCAAATGGGAGGTCTAGCTTGAGTTCTTTGAGGGTTCTCCATACTTCCTTCCAAAAAGGCTGTATTAGTTTGCAGTACCACCAGTGGTGTAAAAATGTTTCCTTCTCTCCATATCCACACCAGCACCTGCAGTTTTAAGATTTTATGATGTGGACCATTCCCACTGGGGTTAGATGATATCTCAGGGTGGTTTTTATTTGCATTTCTTTAATAATTAGGGATGATGAGAATTTTTTTATATGTTTGTTGGCCATTCATCTGTCTTCTTTAGAGAAGGTTCTATTTATCTCTCTTGCCCATTGACATATGGGATTGTTGGCTTTTTTCATGTGGATTAATTTGAATTCTCTGTGGATCCTGGTAATCAAGCTTTTGTCTGATTTAAAATATGCAAATATCTTTTCCCATTATGTAGGTTGTCTATTTGCTTTGGTTGTCATCTCCTTAGCTGTACAGAAGCTTTTCACTTTAATTAAGTCCCATTTGTTTATTTTTGTTATTGTCGCAATTGCCACCCCTTCACCATAGCTTCAAAGAAAATGAAATGCCTAGGAATATACCTAACAAAAGAGGTGAAGGACTTCTAGAAAGAAAATTATGAAACACTAAGAAAAGAAATAGCAGAGAATATTAACAAATGGAAGAACATACCATGCTCATGGCTGGGAACAATCAACATTGTTGAAATGTTTATACTTCCTAAAGCAATCTACAGATTTAATGCCATCCCTATTAAAATTCCAACATTGTATTTTCAAGACTTAGAAAAAAATAATTCTTTGTTTTGTATGGAACCAGAAAAAGTTCCATATAGCTAAGGCAGTTCTTAGTAATAAAAATAAAGCCAGGGGCATCAGCCTACCAGACTTTAAGCTGTACTACAAGGCCATAATGGTCAAGATAGCATGGTACTGGCACAAAAATAGAGACATAGACATTCAGAATGGAATAGAAAACCATGAAATGAAACTAATGTATTACAACCACCTAATATTTGATAAACCGAACAAGAACATACACTGGGGAAAAGAATCCTTATTTAATAAATGGTGCTGGGAGAACTAGATATCCAAATGAAAAAGTGTGAAACTGTACCCGCACCTTTCTCCGCTCACAAAAATTGATTCAAGATGGATAAAAGACCTAAATTTAAGGCACAAAACAATGAAAATCTTCAAAGAAAGCATAGAAAAAATACTTGAAGATATCAGCCTGGGAAAAGACCTTATGAAGAAGACTTCTATGGCAATTGCAAAGTTATATAATTTTTAAGAGGGCTAAGAAGTGAAAGAATGTTCACCCTGCCCTAAATTTGATACATGGTGATGTCTAAACTGAAGAGGTTAGTGAAATGATTTTAATTCTTGGGAGAGTAATTGGTGGGGACACAGCTACGGTGGTACATCTTACAAGGGTACATGTGAAATTTACTAGATATAGAATATAAATGTTTTAACACAATAACTAAGAAAATGCCATGAAGGCTATGTTGACCAGTTTGATGAAAGCATTTCAAATTGTATGTAAAACCAACACATTGTACCCCATGATTGTATTAATGTACACAGCTATGATTTATTAAAAATAAAATTAAAAAAGATGCATGCACTTTACAGTTTGTATATTTGCATACATATAAATGTACATATGTGTGTGTGCATATATATATATGGAGAGAGAGAATAAAAAAAAAATTCTTGGTGAGCAGAGACTGCTAATGACATACATAATTCCAATCTTATGTGTCAGCTTGGCAAGGCCAGTCTCAAATAACTGGTCAAAAAGTAGTCTAGATGTCCCTCCGAAGATATTTTTACATGAGATCAACATTTAAATCAATAGACTTTGAGTACAGAAGATTACCTTCCATAATGTGGGCGGGCCTGAACTTTTAAGTTGAAGGACTTAAAAAAGAAAAGTTAAGGTCATTCAAGGAACAGGGATTCTGCTGGAAGACTACCTTTTTACTCAAGCTGCAAAGGTAACTCTTTCTTGGGTCTACAATCTGCCAGCCTGCCCTGTAGATTAGGGTTTTCCAGTGTCCTCAATTACATGACACAATTCTTCAAAATCTATTTCCTCCAACTCTCTATATATACTGTTTCTCTCTCTGCTCCCTTTCTCTCTCTTTCTCTCTCTCTCCCATCCCAGGTATATGTACATACACACACACAAACATATACAACCACATGTATGAGGGCTATCCAGCCACAAGCCTCTAGTTTTCATATTACACAGCTGGATACTTTCTGGATGGCCCTTGAAAATACACAAATACATCCTATTAGTTCTATTTCTCTGGATAATTCTAACGCATCTCATCAATAATGGCTTTTGCATTCCAGAGATTTGTCACTTTATTACACCAGTTATCAAATTGCAAAAACAAAAGTTTCATCAGCCATCTAGGACACTAGATTCTTGGATCAAGAAGAATATCACCCGTATGTTTCTGATTTGCTTGCTGTTACACATAAAATTTATGTCCTAGATGGTTTAAATCTTCTACATATATTTTTTTCCTTAAAAACAATTTTAAATGGCAAGGTTTTCTGCCATTTCCCTATGCAAAATCTGTCTCCTAACTCATATCATCCAAGATCTCCTTATATTTCAATATTGACAAAACTCCTCTTTAATATTGAAAAAACTACCTCTTGGCACCACTCCCCTTACACTATAAAATACATTACTGAGTCTGAATTAGGTCAAGGGGAAACAATCTATTTTCAAAAAGCTGTGTATTAAAAAAATTGTTAGATGCATTTGACATGAATACCTAACTGAAAAAAGTATATATTTCTAATGTATACACATGACATGGATAAATTAAATCTGAGGCCAAGCTATGTACTCTTCCACAGAGACAGATTTTTTTTAAAGAAAAGCATTCTATTATCCCTAGTCATTCAAACATGCCACTGAATACAGGCCTCAAAGTGTCAATTAAAAAGTGCCTTTTCACAGAACACCCTGTTCAAAGTGTCTGGCAATGAAAGGTTAGCAACTGGCAGTCGTGAAAATAAATAATTTTTCAAAAGAAACATGTTACAATTTAGCCTTATTCTATATTTAATGAGATTATTTCCATAGACTGCTATCTGAAGAAATAATAGTAAGCAAATATCTCAGGAATTATTGCTATTGAAGACCTTTTTATTAATCCCCTATGGAGGGAAAATATCTGGGAAAGAAAAAAATAAAGAGTAATATATTTATTTTCTTTCTGTTAGCAGACTGGAAATTTCTAAGTAAGTCTTACTATATATTCCTGGTGTTTTCTTTACTATGATTGTATGTCACCACAACTTCTCATAAAACCACAATATGCTATATATGGGGGGGAAAAAGTACCAGTTCTACATGTTGGAGAAACATAAGTTTCATCTGGTTTCATGACCTTCATCCTGTATCAGTATATATTTCAGTTCCACATGTCATTGAAGTCCACTGTCATAATGTTAATAATGTAGTTAATATTTTGATCACTAATTTCAAGGGCCTGGGATGGCATATATCATAATAATACCAAGGGCGGTTGTCCCTCCATGACCTATTACAATGACTTTTGATCTCAGAGATTGTCAAAATATAAGCTTGTGTTAACAACAAGCCTCCTAATGATGACTGAAGAATATTTGAAAAGGGCTGGCACAATCTGTAGGATGTGGCTACATATCTGCAATCTCATGATGACTTTTCACAAGATCCATAAGTAGGATTTTCCACAAGACCAATTAAAGGCAACTCAGTAGTGTTTTGCCTCTGTTTCTATTTACTATATACAATACTACACGTGCTGACTGATTTTGAACATGGGAGGGTTGGCACAGAATATGTTTATATGGTGCATCATAACATTTTTCTAGCATTGGTCAGTATTTGGTATTAGCTATTTACACCTTTAAAGAGTTTGGTAAAATTGAAGGAGTTTGGAGGAAAGAAATGTACATATATAATTTTAATTAAAATAAACCTTTATGGGATGAGATAGCTCTTAGGGAATAATCTAGAAAAAGACAAGTTTCGGAAAAATTGATGTAGGGAGGATGTCCAGAGAATGATTCAGGGAGAACAGGAGCACAGAAACTCCATTCTCCTTTTAGAGGAGAAAGCAGGTCTACTACACTGGCCTAAGGGAGTTCACATTAACTTGGCCAAGACAGAGGTATTGAGATGCAGAGTGATTCAGTGGAAACCCGCTTCCAATCAGCTGTCCTTAAAAAGCACATGACTTTGATTTGAATATTTCTCAAGCTGACTAGTTCCCAAAGAGCAGATAATTGAATGAGATAGAGCTGCTCCTATGATGTCAGTCATATGTTTTTAAAAATGTCTCACTCCAAGTCCATCATATCATAGTTGAAATTGCTGGCACAAACGTTGTGACCAGGGATACTCGAAATAACAGCTGATTCACACAATAAGATGGCAACTGATAAAGTTTCTGGAAAACACAAAAAGGAAAAATTATAAAAAACAAAGTTCTATTCCCTTCCACCAAGAGATGGTAACATGGCTTTTAATTAACTATGGAATTTAACATCCAGATAAATGACAGAATTCAAGCATATGGAAATAAACTTCCTTTTCAATTTCCTATACTATTAATCAGGTGTTCTTTGTTGTTCACTTGTTTGTTTTATATTCAGATTCCTATTCAGTCTACTCCAACTAGTTTAAGTCCAAATTGGTTTAATCCAGGACATTTCAACTTGGAAATCATACACCCAACAGAGGCCAGTGTTGAGGGTTGGGAGGGGTCTCAGTTGCTAAACCCACTTGGTCTGGTTTGATTGACAGGCTGAGCTAGAAAGTTCAACTCACGTATGGAGTAATGGAAAGCAAAAGTGAGCAGAAACTGAAAATAAAACTGGAACAGCACAGGCAGCCTGGATAGAAAGCAAAAGTACCCTACACAAGTTTCAGCATAACAAAGAGAGACCAACAAAGAGAAAGTTTAGAGCACTTTCAAACAGAGTTGGAATTGGGTCCCTCTCATGAAGAAGACAAGGTGAGAGAGGGAGACACAAAGGCTGCAGGGGTATAAATACCCTGTGACTTTGAAATTGGCTGCAAGTCTTTCACTGGCCTCTCTGCACCTCCAGGCAGTATTTCCCTTTTCTGTTGGTCATTAACTGTCTTTTTCTATTGATCATTGGTTAACTACTAGGTTATTTCATAACCACATTCTTATGGGCCCTCTAGACTTCCTGGTTCAGCTGGCCAAGTTGTTCTCCCACCCACCTTGAAGCTCCTTTCTTGATGTCCCTTCTTAGCCTGAATAATAAGGACTGTTTCAGCAGAAATTCGACTGCTGCTGCCTGTTAGTCATCATCTACAAAAGGAAGATCTGCTTTACAGCTGGAGACCAGAGTAAAATGAAATGTCTTTATATCTATATTTGTGAAAGGACCTTCCTCTTCCAGTTTCTTTAAGAAAGCACTGGTCTGGGAACTTCCTGGCCATATGCAAAGTGCTAGCTGCAAAGGAGTCTGGAATTTGTAGTCTTTACCATTCTAGCCTCTGCTTTAACCCAGAATATGGGTCACTGATGCCCATAAAGATAACTGAACATGCAATGTAACCAAATGCTGGAGGAAGATCAAAGGATTTGTTAGAAGAGGTAGAACTATACTTTCAATGTTTGGAGAGTTGCAAATACTTCTCTCAAAGATCACACAGATTAACTGCACCAGTGAACTCCTGGGCTCCAGCAATCCACCTGCCCAGCCTCTGAAGTAGCTGGGACTACAGGAACCATTACAATGCCTTTTTAGAAGACTTGTGTATGGAAAATCTCATGATAGTATAATCAGCTCAGTTGTTCATATTTCCCTGATGCTTATCACTACTCACCAAGTAAATCTCATTGTTCCTTTTACACATTGACCATTCTTTGCCATTTACCCAGTACTAAGATCACCATATGACTTCATTTTAATGTCACTTTCCAACCTGATCCTTTTATTAACACTGAGAGCAATTCCAGTTTACACTGAAATGTTGCTTCTGGAACTGATGAAATGCAGTGATTTGTATTGACTTGCACTGAAAGAAAAACTGTACTTAAGATACGGAGGAGTGGAACATGATAGCTGGTTTTTTCCCCCAGAATTGTAATTATGTTGAGCCTTAGGCTTCTCACATATTTTTCTATCACATTTGTGTACACAAGTCTGTCATGCTTTAGAATTTGTGAAGAGAGTCTGAAAATTATAGGCACAAGGGCATAGAAACTTCCTTTTACTCTTTCCTAAAATGACAGAAATGAAAGGAAGGAAGGAAGGAAAGAAGGAAAGGAGGAAGGAAGGGAGGGAGGGAGGAAGGTAGGACGGAAGGAAGGAAGGGAGAGGAGGCAGGGCATGTTTATGCTTCTTATCCACCTAAGTAAAAAAAAAAAAAAAACAAAAAAAACTAAAGATCTCAGTTGAAGCTTATAACGCACACTAGGTTTAAAGGAATAGACTAGTGACAAGCTTCTAAATAGAATCTATTCTTACATTGATTCCACAATTTCGTTTAATAGGAATTTCCTCCTGGGAGGTGGAGAAATGGAGAATGGAGAAATTTCTGTATTAACTAATTATTTTATCTTTTGAGAAATCTCACAGTATGTTATGTTTCACAGTGTATAAAATTGTAAAACAGTTTCCTTTTGCCAAAACATGTAGCTGTTGCTGGCTAGCACCTCCCAGTGACATTTCACAGGCAGATGTTCTGCTTCCGGTCTAGAAACTAAACCCTAGGACTTTTAGGACTAAAGATCTCTGTCCTGTCTCGTTAACCTCTGACAGGCCCTGAGCCATCCAACTGATAGGAAGACTCAGGCAGCTTTATTTACTTCTGAATATACTGGAAGGGTTGGGGGTGGGAGAGACCACGAAATCTTTAGTCCGAGCCAGCTGTGAAGCTTCCAGAGAATCCGTCTGCAGCCAGTGCAGGACTAAGATTAAACCAGGCAAAATGCCTGAGAGACACTGAATAGGTTTGATACAAATTACATTGTCCTGCTGGTTTGAAAGTGCACATTACTGGACTCATTAACCATAATCATCCTCAATTACAAGCACTGTAAGTGTTCATACACAGCCCAGGAAATGCAGCCATTGTTTGCCAGCAATGTCCATAACTTGCAACGGCATCGCCTCCCCTCACTGGATGAGAATCCACCTCCTCTTTGCCCTTTTCCTCTCTCCTGTCTTTGCAGTTACAGTTTATTAAGCTTTATGTCCAAATTCACAAAATTTGCTAATGTATCTTTTTTCTCTGACGATTCAGTATTGGTAAGGATATTACTTTTTCTTGACTTGGCTCCTATAGCTCTGTGGCTACAGCACTGGCCACATACACCGGGGCTGGCGGGTTTGAACCCGGCCTGGGCCTGCTAAACACCAATGACAACTGCAACAAGAAAATAGCCAGGCATTGTGGCAGGCGCCTGTATTCCCAGCTACCTGGGAGTCTGAGGCAGGACAATCACTCAAGCCCAGGAGTTTGTGATTGCTGTGAGCTGTGACACCTCATCACTCTACTAAGAAAAACATAGTGAGACTGTGTCTCAAAAAAAAAAAAAAAAAAAAAGATACTGCTTTTACTTGTTCCAAGCTAAGAAGTATGTATTAGTCATAAAAAGTTTCAGGTTAGCTCTTTTGTCCGACCAGATGGCCAATATTTTTTTAATTAATAGTTGTTTAATTATTTTGCAATGGGATCATAAACTTTTTCTCATGAATTGAAAATAGAGAAACAAATAAGAGACCTGCGGTTTACAACTATCATATTGTAACCTTTCATTATTGGAACCGATATGCTTCAGTTAAGGTGGAACTGAGTCAGAGTTGGGGAATACAGAATTCAGCAGGTGCCAAAAAATGTATATGGATTTTAAAAAAGAAAAATCATAATACTCAATATACGCCAATAACTAAAGGTGAATCAAGTCACGTTTGAGCACCTCTTGTAATTGTGCAAGTCAAACTTGACTAGAGTGTTATGATTTTAATGCAGTTGTCTCCTTTCTTAAATTGCATACTCTTTTTTTGATGCCTTACTTCTATATAAAATATATATTAGTATAATCAATATATATCTATGTTATATTGTTGTAATACAATTATAACATATGATAAGTACATGATATAATACATAAAATATATACCTTTTATTTTGAGATAATTTCAGACTGGTAAAGTAAAATGTATAAAGTAGTACAAAATGAGTATAAAGAATTATGAGATCTTTACATTGCATGAATGTTAACTTCTTTTTTACATATGCTTCATCATTCTCTTTAATTTCTATCTCTATCACCTATGTCTGTCTATGGTTTGAATGCTTGTTCCCTTCAAACTCACATTGAATATTAATTGCCAATGTAACAATCTTAAGAGGTGGGGCCTTGAAGGGGGCATTAAGCTCCTAGAGAGAACTCCATCTTCCTGGGTGGGTTTTATGTCGTAATAAAAGGGCTTCAGGAGTGGGCACCCCTCTTAACTCCTTCACTCTTCTGCCCTGTGAGGACACGGATTTGCTCCCCTCCAGATGATGCAGTATTCAAAGCGCCATCTGAGAAGCAATATTTCAGTCTGGCCAGACCTCAAACCTGTCAGCCCCTTGATCTTGAACTTCCCAGCCTCCAGAAGGATGAGAGATAAAGTTCTGTTGTTAATAAATTACTCAGTCTGTGGTGTTCTGTTATAGCAGCACAAAACAGACTAAGACAAAATATGTTTTCTACTTTTTACATTTAACTATCTCTTTACCTCTAAATGCTTCAGAGTATAAATTCAGCATATCATAATTTTCCATGTATAATGCATAGTTTTTTGTCCAATTTTTTGAGGGAAAAATAAGGATGCCCACTAAACATGGGTAGTACAGCTCAGCAGTGGGGGAGCCCAGCAGGCCTCCTAGTGCCATCACCCTCTTCTGTGTGGGTGCACCGGGCACATGGGGATCCAATTTGGGAGGACGTGGTGAGAGCAGGCTAGAGCAGCCTCCAGCCGGGGGCAGTGTGGGGCTGGTGAGGCAGACCATGGCCTTGTAGGGTGGGGGTAAAGCCCCAAAGCCCAGCAGAGGGGGTCAGGAGTCCTGTGCAGTCCCCAGGGACCCACCTGGTTGTCTGCAGGCTGAGTGGCCTCAGAAGCTCCCAATGCAGCTGGCCACATGTGTGGCCATCTCTGCCGCTGTCCCCCATGTGGCAGGGAGGCAAGGGCTCCTGGGATAGAGGGAAGAGATGGCCTGCACAGAGCTGGCGGCTGCTGGAGGGTGGTGCAATGTGGACGTTTACCAGGTGAACATTAGCGCCCACACACAAGATGTGTCTCTTCCAGCAGAGAGTAAGCCACTTTCTCACAGTTCATTTCCTGAAAGTTTTAGCCAAAAAATGTGGCAGCACATTATACACTGGAGCACATTACACAAGGTAAAAACACAGTATCTCCAAAAACAGGGCATTCCCTTACACAGCCAGAATACAATTATCAAAAGCAGAAAATAACACTGATCAAACAGCATTATCTAATCTAAATATTTAATTTAGATTTTGACAATTGTGCCACTAATGCCCTTTCCTATCCCAGGATCCAATGCTGGATGGTGCATTATCTTTAGTTTTCATTTCTGTCAGCTCTACATTACATTACATTATTGAAGCGTTGAGGCCAATTATCTTGTAGAATGTCTCTCATTAGAGTTTGACTAATGGTTCCTAACTATTAGATTCAGATTATACAACTTTCACAGAATATTGTAGATGTAATAATGTGTCCTCCTCAGTATATTGCTTTATTAAGAGGTAGCTGGTATTGATTCATCTCATCACTGATGACGTTTGCTTTAAATCGGCAGTTCATATTATGTATTCCAGGTTTTTCTACTATTTTTCCTTTATAATTAAAAATCATCTTATGAAGAGATAATATAAAGACCATGTAAATAGTCTGTTTCTCATTATATTTTGCCCACTAATTTTAGCATCTCTGATACTTCTTACATGAAAAAAAAAAAAAAAAAGATGACTGTCATTTTAACAAATGGTAATTTTTATAATTCCATGATTTTTTATACATCTATTAGAATTATACTGTAGGAACTCTCAATTTCCCCCATTTATTCATTTATTAATACATATAATACATATCAGTATGGAATCTTTCATTTCTGTTTTATTCTATGTCCTATATTCTATTACTATCATTGCATTTCTCACTGGTTAAATCATTCAAAATTTGGCCAGTGAGAGACACTTCTAGATAGCTCTTATGTCCTATTTTTTATTCTCCTTTTATGTTTTTGTTTTTATTAAATCGTAACTGTGTACATTGATTTATGGAGTGCAGTGTACTGCTTTTATATACAATGATAAATGCTTACCTTGAACTGACTAACATATCCATCACAATTATACTCTCTTCTTAACAGTTTTGAAATGTATGTTTGCATCCTGCACATTAGGTAAGGTCCCCCCAGATGCCTTCTCTCCTCCTGCCTCCCCACTCCCTTCCCCTCTCTCTCCTCTTTCCTTCTGTTTTCTGGACTTATGGAGTTATGGACTTCTGGAGTTATGTTTTGCCATTTATATGAATGTGTAGGTCAGCGGTTCTCAACCTGTGGGTCATGACCCCTTTGTAACAATGAAAATACATTCTGCATATCAGATATTTACATTACGATTTATAACAGTAGCAAAATTACAGTTATGAAGTAGCAATGAAAATTTATGATCAGGGGTCACCACAACATGAGGAACTGTATTAAATGGTTGCAGCATTAGGAAGGTTGAGAACCACTGATGTAGGTGATTATATATATATATATTATATATTGATTTCATAATAGTATTGGGTACATTGGATACTTTTTTCCATTCTTGAGATTTTTTACTAAGAAGAATATGTTCCAGCTCCATTCAGGTAAACATAAAAAATGTGAAGTCTCCATCTTTTTCTATGGCTGCATGGTATTCCATGGTGTACATATACCACAATTTGTTAGTCTATTCATGGGTCGATGTGCACTTGGGCTGTTGCCATGTCTTGGCAATTATGAGTTGGGCTTTAATAAACATTCTGGTGCAAAGGTATTTGCTGTAAAATGATTTTTGATCATCTGGATATATACCTAGTAGAGGAATTGCAGGATCGAATGGTAGGTCTACTTTTCCTTCCTTGAGTATGTTCCAAACTTCTTCCAAAAAAGCTGTATTAGCCTGCATTCCCATCAGCAGTGTAGAAGTGTTCCCTTCTCTCTTCATCCATGTCAGCATTCATAGTTTTGGGATTTTGTGATGTGGGCTAATCTTACTGGAGTCAGATGATATGTCACAGTGGTTTTGATTTGCATTTCTCTGATGATTAAAGATGAGGGGCCTTTTTTCATGTGTTTGTAAGCCATGTGCCTGTCTTCTTCAGAGAAGTTTCTGTTCAACTGTCTTGCCCACAGAGAAATGGGGTTATTCATTCTTTTCTTATTTATTAACTTGAGTTCTCTGTGAATTCTAGTTATCAGACCTTTGTCAGAAACATAACCTGCAAAAACCTTCCTTTATTCTGAAGCTTTTCTGTTTGTTTTACTTACTATGCTCTTGGCTGTGCAGAAACTTTTTAGCTTGATCATATCCCAGTAATATATTTTTGTTGTTGCTTCAATTGCTGGGGTGGGGGGGTATCCTTGTAAAATATTCTCCCACACATCTTCATTAATTTTGAGTTTGTTTTTACTTCTTAACACCATAGCATGTTCGAATCACATCTGTAATTTCTAGGTTTTTACTTCTGGAATCAGTCATATCTACAAGGAGTTCTGCATACCTTTTATTCTCTAATAAATGCCATTCTCTAATGGTATTTAGAAAGAAAAATCTGAATGTGAGGTTTCCTCTATGGCACTGGGATGTCCTTGTTTTTATGAGCTCCCAGAACCAGAAAATTTGTATATTCACATACATTGTGTGTGTGTATGCAACTATAATGGTACATCTATCTTTCTATATATCAAAAAAAGCATGGATTTGTGATACTGATTCCAAATCATGGAATAGCTTCGCTTATCCATTTCAATCTTCACTCTTTTGATATTTGTAATTCCTTTTTTTTTGGCAATGGGACAGCTGGTTCTTATTTATCCACAACTTTTTACTTATTTTCTCAAATGGGTTCAGAATTGCTCCATTTGCCTTTTTGATTTTCTTTAAAGAAAGTTTAACCAACTCTTTAAAAAAAATCTTTTGTTTTAAATCTTCAAAGGTGAATGCTATCTTTCTTATATTCTTGGTTTCCGTATAGTTAATTCATTTTAGAGTTTGTGTTGCTATTTTCTTCTGATTATCCCTCCACCTCCATCCCTGCCTAGGGGAAATTTTTACCAGTTGAGGTGTTTTAATTTTCACTTATGTTCTTGGTTGGTGACTTTTTATAGACTTACTCATTTTACTTTTACTCATTTTGTAGATTTAGGGTTATTTGCTGGATTTTTAGCTCAATGGTCTCCTCTCTATTAGTGCAAAAACACTCCAATTTCTTCAGTGTGTGTGAGTGTGCATGCATGCATGTGTGTGTATGTGTATGTAAAGAGGACTGGGTCTCTGTTGTTTCACAGGACCCTAAATTTCACCCCTTTCCCTTTCTTTCTCTTCACCCAGCTTCCACCAGACACCTCTTGCTTTTTTTTTTTTTTTCTGTCTTAACGTTTTGTTTTTTTTTAATATCATAATGGTGTACATTAATGCATTTGTGGGGTACAATGAGCAGAATTGATAAACAATGTGGAATGCTTACATTAAACTGAATAACGTAACCATAACCTCGCTTGCTTATTTGCTGTGATTAGACATTTCTATTCTATTCTTAATAGTTTTGAAATGTACCATTGTATTATGCACCTTAGGTGAGGTCCAACCAAATAACCTCCTTCCTCCTGGCCTTCCCCCTCCCCTCCCACTCCCCTCCTCTTCCCATTTTCTTTCTGGACTACAGTTGTTTTCTCATTTGTATGAATGTGTAGGTGATTATAAAAAAAAGATGGAGACTTTACCTCTTTCATGTTTACCTGGATGGAGCTGGAACGTATTCTTCTTAGTAAAGTATCTCAAGAATGGAAGAAAAAGTATCCAGTGTACTCAATACCACTCAGTATATGATAAATAAAACTTAGTGGCAAGAATATCAGAAATTATGTACAATACAATTATTTTATTATTGGACTTTTGCTATCTAGTTAACTTTAATATGACTATTGTTTTGGGCTCTGACAGTACATTTCAATGGATTTCATGCACCATTTATTCTTTCCAGTGGGCAAGATAAAGACCATGTAGGGAGTTCATTCATACGGAAGTGGGTCTCTTTTATTTGCACAACTGTCTTTCAGCCAAACAAAACTAAGCTCAGCCTTCTATAAAATCTTCTTGATATTTTTTACTAACCCTTGCCAAGCAATGAGTGAAGTATTGATATTTCCTTTTTGATAAAATTATACCAATCTTGAACTTTAGTCAGTATTTCAAAGAAAGTTTTTAAAATATATTCCTTTAAATATCACTATAAACTTACAATTTGAATTATGCATTACTCACAAAATATCATATTATTCTAGTATTAAGTTAATAATGAGCCTGTTAAGATGAATTTTATCCAGAGCTTTGTATGATCGTTTATGTTGTTTGGTCATTTTTATCCTCATAATTTTCTTTTTAATAAAGGCAATTATATTTAAAATCATTCCCTTCAGATGAGGTAAAGAATCTATTGTTGATATTTCAAATATTATAAATTTGTAATTTTAATGTATTTAAACAAAGGTGGAAATAAGGACCCATAAGGAATACTATAATTCAAATACAATAGTCAGATAGCTAGAAATAAAAGAAAAAAAAATTAGTTGGTACCGAAGCTATACAACTTACCTGTCTTTTGTTTAGAATAATTTATCTAAGCTACTAGTGAAGCAGATAAATTCGTGTAATATAGAAGAAACTTCTTTTAGAAAAATTAAAACAATATGTATGAATAGGGGTGGGGCCTGGCTCAAAGGAATAGGGCGCTGGCCCCATATACCAGAGGTGGTGGGATCAAACCCAGCCCATGCCAAAAACTGCAAAAACAAAACAAAACAAAACAAACAACAAGAACAAAAAAAGAAAGAAAGAAAAAAGAAAAAAAAAGATATATGAGCATATTTTATTTCTGAAATGTGAAGCAATAAACTTTAGCAATACTTATATTTTGGAGTAAAAATATTTTAGAATATTTTTTACTATTTTTCCAACTAAATACTACTTCAAAGAACTTTTCCAAGTGATTCTAATAATCATGGCTGCATTTACATAGTGTTTACTTTGGGTCATTTTTGTCCTAACTGATTTAAATAAACAGACTCATATTCATTCTTATATCACTCTATGAATGAGTTTTTAAATTTCATAACACTTTAAGAAACTGAAGCAAAGATACTTTAAGTAAATTGTTTAACATTACCCAACTAGTAAATTGAAAAGTAAGTCACCCAAGAAAAAAATGTGTGTCGTAGCAGACAATACCTTAGTCACTGAGAGACATTTGGATTTTAGCTCCAGAGTTTAGGCTATTTCATCAGCAACATTTAAAATGCTGGTGGGAATGCCCACTAATATGATCCTTCTGGAAGGATGTTTGGAGAATACTTAGAGACCTAAAAATAGACCTGCCATTTGATCCTATAATTCCTTTACTAGGTTTATACCCAGAAGACCAAAAGTCACAATATAACAAAGACATCTATACCAGAATGTTTATTGC
>CAUYPK010098457.1:0-36557 GCA_963574355.1 Loris lydekkerianus | reverse complement strand
AGCAGAGGGCATCGGAGACCACCACGTGTGAGTGGAGTGCTGTCGTGTGCCCGACCGATCCGGGAGGAGCGAAACCAAGCACCTGAGAGCCGGGGCGTCTCCAGCACCAGACCCACCCGGGAGGAGCGAAACCAAACTCCCGAGAGAGCCGGGGCGTCTCCAGCACCAGACCCACCCGGGAGGAGCGAAACCAAGCACCCGAGAGCCGGGGCGTCTCCAGCACCAGACCCACTTGGGAGGAGCAAAATCAAGCACCTGAGAGCCGGGGCGTCTCCAGCACCAGACCCACACGGCAGGAACTGCAGGAGACACAGCAGAACATAGAGGCCAGAATTCTTAAAAGTCGGGGTCAGACAGCAAACCACAGATCCAATAAGCTTGAAGAGCCTGTGTGAGCGGCAAAGGAACATCGTGTCACGCTGCTGAATCAAAAGACACCAAGAGGACCTGAGAGCATGGGGAGGAAGAGGGCGCCCTGCCCTGCGGGGGGAGGTCGGAGCCCCAGAAGACCATGGGCAACACCAGGGAACAGTGGACAAAGAAGCACAGGGGACCCAGCATTCCACACTTGGAGAGAGTATGTCTCAGAAGTGAAGGAGAAACCAGCCAAAGAAACCTGAGGGAATTCAGTATCAATGGGTGAACTCCACCCACACACACACGTCAAAGGACGTTTCTCAGGCAGAACAAACATAGGAGAGTAAAACTTGGATGTACAACAAGAAATGAAGAGCCCTGGAAACAGAGTAAATGAAGGAAAAATCCAACTCATTTTTTACTTTATCTAAAAGATAAAGTGTAAGTCAGGGCATGGAAAACTATTTCCTGCTGGTCGGATCTGGCCCACCTGCTCTGGGATGTGAAGTTTTGCTGGATAAACAGCCACACCCACCACTTTCCTGTTCTCCATGTGGTTTCCACGCTACATCGTGGCGGAGTGAGAGCCAGTGAAAGGCCTATAACACCTAAAATATTCCATATCCTGCCCTTTAGGAAAAATTTCTGCTGATCCTAGTCTAAAGGGAAGAACCACAGTGTTTATGTAAACATAGGTTATGAGAAAATGGTGCTCAGGAGGGAGCGAGGGGTTGGCAACGTGTGTTACATGGGCCTTCCCCTCCACAGAAATGGGCGTACGATCACCAAAGATGGACAGGAATGTCTCTTACACCCTGGGACACTGCTAAAATGACTTTAAAGAGTTTTAAGTAATTAGTCAATAAAGGAGGTTAAATAAATTCATTTAAAAATGCCCAATTAACAAGGAGAATGCAGAACTGAGGAAAAAGGAAATAAATTCAGATAGAAAAAGTAGAAAAGAGACCATTGAAACTAGCAATATATAGAAAGGGTAAAACAGCACAAGCAGGTAGACTCATTCCAGGAATTCGAGGCTAATTCAAATCGGAAAATCATCCATATAATTTACCACATTAACAGACTAAAAAAGAAAAGCCGCATAATCATCTCAATAGACACAGAAAAACCAATGAACAAGATGTAACATTCATCATGGAGCCTCTCAGCAAAGAAGCAGGAGATATGAATTTCCTTAACCTTAGCCACGGGCATCTTCAAAACTGACGCTGGACTTCCACTGGATCCGGAGGCCCTGAAGTCCTGCCCTTCGCACTGGGAGCCGAGGACGTCCACTCTCACTGCTCCTGTTCAGTGTCAGGCTGGAAGTTCTTCATGGGGTAATAGGGCAAGAAAAAGAAATAAAAAGCCTGCAGATTGGGGGGGGGGGGGGATGCAGTTATTTCTATCTGCAGATGACGACATGATTGTTTATGTAGTAAAGTTTTTAAAAAATCTGCAAAAATGGTCCTAAGAAGCAAGTTGAACGAAGTCATAGGATACAAAACAAGAGGCAAAAGTCAACTGTCTTCCTACCTACCAGCTGGGGTAACCAGTTCCTGGCCCAAACCTCTGTCTCCGTGTGACTGTCAGGGCCAAGCGCCAGCAACAACAAAGGCTGCTCCCAGCAGACCCGGCAGAGCCACCCTCCACCTGGCGGGTTTCCTGAAGGCCAGCACCACTGTATGTCTGAGGGGACTCGTGTGTAGGGTCTCAGCTCCCTGGCCAGCCACCCTCTGTTGCCAGGACTGATCTAGGAACCCACTTCTTCTAGCCCCGGGGAGAAGAGGGACCCTTGAAGACACTTCCTGCTCTCACTCAGGCCCCAGCTCCTAAAAGCAACAGGAACATTTTCCTTGGAGATCCCTGGGTGTTGAGAGGCCCTCTCCTCTGGCCTCTGGCTCATGCTCAGGCAGACTCTCTAACAGCCCGACTCGCACCTCACCTTTGCAACTCAGCTGTTGCCTTAGGTGGCTACTCCAACACCTGGCATCTTGGTCTCTTAAGCTCCCCATCAGACAACTATTCAAATTTGAAGGGAAAAGGCTACTTAAACTAACACACACACACACACACAAAGATATATGTAAGTATAAATCTAACAAAATCTATTAAGGGTCTATACATTAGTCTATAATAAAACACTAATGAAATAAACCAAAGAGACTTCCTTCCTCCGTAAATGGAAAGACATACCATTTCTCATGGAGAAGACTTACCACTGTTACCCTGCCAGTTCTCCCTGAGCTGGTCTATCAGTTAAACACAATCTCTGCGGATGTTTTATAGATATGGACAAATGTGCACAGAAAGGCAGAGCAAGTAGGAAAGCCACGGCTGTTCTGACAAAGGCCTCACATCACCCGATTTCAAGATCCGCTATCATGGTAATCAGGCAGTGGGGTGTTGTTGGAGATGGACACACAGACGGAGTACAGAACTGGGCCCCAAAAACGTAGTCAGCTGACTTGTACAAAGTGACAACATTAGTGGAGAAAGGGTGCTTTTTTTAATGTTAATGGAAATATTGGACTTCTCTATGCAAATAAACAATAAACACTGACATATACTCTACGCTTTATCCAAAAATTTAACTCAAAGCAAATTTTATGCCTGCATTTAAAATGTACATTTAAAAAAATAATAAATAAAACATACATTAGCTGGGAGTTGTGGCAGGTGCCTGTAGTCCCACCTACTCAGGAGGCTGAGGCAAGAGGATGGCTTGAGCCCAGGAATTTGAGGTTGTTGTAGGAAAGGCTGACAACATGGCACTCTAGCCTGGGCAACAGAGCGAGACTATCTCAAACAAATAAGATAAAAATACAAAACAACAAAACTTCTAAAAGTAAAACCCGTTTGACCCAGAGTTTGCTGATGGGTTTCTAGGTATGAACCATACAAAATAAATTGATAAATTGTGTTTCATTACAATCAATTGATAAATTGTGATAACTGTGTTTCATCAAAATAAAAACTTATATTCCATGAGAAACACTTGGTTAAGAGAAAGGAAATACAAGGCACAGACCAAAATATCTGTTACCAGCTAGGCAACTGAGTAGCTAAGAATCCCACTACATGAAAGTGGGAAGGAAAGGCAGGAATACTCAGAGGGATTTTATAAACACTGACGGCACACTCGGTGTCCTCGCAAGAATACTCACTCCGCACGTCTGAGTCTGTGCTCGCTTGCTGAGCGCCATGGACACAACCACGCTGAGGCCACTTTCTCCCATGTTTCTTCCTACACCTCCCGCCAGGCGCCCTCTGGGGAGAGAGGGCTGGGTGTGGCCCCACTAGCAGGTGCACTTCCGAGCGTGATCCTCCTGCCTCCCACTGCAGCTCTCCCTGGGAGGAAGTGCTACCATTTCTAGAAGACACCCCCACTCCAGAGTGACCCTGGAGGCCCCATGTGGACAGTGGCACCTGGCTACTGTTCCTGAGGAATTAGCCAGGACGCCGTGGCCTCCACTGAAAAGCAGTGGCCCTCTGCTTATCTGTTGCCAGGACTGATCTAGGAACCCATTTCTGTTCTTAGGGAATCATTATTGCCGCAAAACTACACCCTCAGGACATCAGGGACTGACTTGCTAATGCCTTCCCAACATGAGGATATTAACAGCACCTGCACACTGAATCCTTATTCAGTAGGCAGCTTCTTCAAAGAAAAGGCATTATTTTAAGAGACGAACAAGGGCAGGTAAGTCTTATTTTTACCCAGACTCATGTTTGTGCTTGTCAATTCAGTCTATTGTAGAATTGTATTCCTAATTACCGGGCCTGGCTACTATGAAATCAGTTCAACCACTGCCGTGAAGATTATTTAGCTGATGGACACACCACTTTTAAATCCAACTTGAGGAAGCCGAGTACCAGGACAATGAAGGATTCACCTCACCAACCTTTCTTATCTCTCAGGATTCACCCCAAATTTCACTTTTCACAGCAATGGTTCCCGACTGCCCAGGTGAAGTTAGGAGTCTCAGCTGTGGGTGTCCAGGGCCCCTCCGTCCCCAATGACTCACTGTCCTTGTGTTGTCCCAGCCAATGACCATTCCTGCTCTCCAAATTAAACTCCACTGGCCCAGGGTCCAGATCACAGCTGGACTCTGAAGACCCCCCAGGCCTGTGCCCTGCCCTGCCAGCCCCATGGCTGCACTCTAGAGACCCTAGGGTCCTGAGGCCCATCCCTGCATAGGGTGGCCTCCTGGAGACTTAGAGGCCCAGAGCCAACCAGGGACCCGGCAGCCTGTGTCCCACCAACACGAAGGCCTGTGTGTGGTTGGGAGAGGCCAGAAATACCAGCCATCCTCTGTCTGAGCGTCTCCCTCCCAGCAGACTTCTGATATGCTGGTTTGAATGTCAGCAAGGCAGGAGAGAGGTGGGTGGCCCGGGGTGCCAGGAGGTCTCCTCGCAGCCCTCACTTTGTGAACAAGCTGGAGAGGGTGGGCCTCCACATGCTGTGGCAGGTCCCTTCTCACTAGCGACAGCACAGCACCCCACCTGCCCCTCTAAAACTCAAACCAAGGCCTGAGCCCCAAGGTGGGTCCTTTTCTGCATCTGGAAGAATGTTCTGAAAATGGGAAGTGCTGCCAGCAGCCACAGGACAGACAGGGTATCTTCCCCACACCAGGTTTCCCAGGCCACCCCTAGGGCCAGTGCCTGCATCCCGCGTCCTCACATCCAGAAAGAGAATGGCTCACCTGGGCTGTCCACCTGCCGCTGTTCCTGGGAAACAGATGAACTGTTTCTTTCTGCCTTTGGCATGGAGACACAGGAGTCTAGATTTTCAGACTTAATTGTTCCATCAAAGCAAAGAGTGATCATTATATATTAGGCAAAAAAATAAGGAGCCCAAATGTCCAGAACCAAACTCCCTTTCCTGCTTCTTGGACACCTAACCCATTAACTCATTACCTTCTTCAGCAGCCAAAACAAGAAACTGAGGGGCAATTCCAAAACCTTGTCTCTGGGTCACTGTGCATGCTCCTCTTCTGAAGTGCCCATCAGTCCCGTGACCAGTACCCACACAACCGTCAATACCCTTCTCTGGACCTGCACGAGCGCCAGCATCTCTGCCCACCAGCTTCCCCTGTCCCTCTACCCTGGACGCCCTGCACCCGAGCACTGCCCTGCAGCCTGAATAAACCATAAAACCACAAAACCATACTCACACTCCAACCATTGTGTGGGTCACACTCTCACTCTGACCAGTGTGTCCTGTCTGTCCACAACTGCTCGGGGCCAGGAGGAACCCATAACTCTGCCTCCTCTCCTTCTGCTCCTTCCTCCCCAAGTCTGCAGGAGAGTCCTGGAGCCCCAGGCCACTCTCCAGGCTTCCTGAGCTCTCAGAAGGTGCAGCTGATTTCATTTAACTTCTGCTCCTTCCTCCCCAGGTCTGCAGGAGAGTCCTGGAGCCCCAGGCCACATTTTGGGCTTCCTGAGCTCTCAGAAGGTGCAGCTGATTTAATTTAACTTCTGTTCCTTCTTCCCCAGGTCTGCAGGATGGTCCTGGAGCCCCAGGCGGCATTCCAGCTTCCCGAGACCTCAGAACATGCAGCTAATTTGATTTAATTTCTGCGTCTTTTTCTGTGTTGGTCACTCTCTCTGGAATACTGACCCCCAATCTCACCTGTTCCTAACACCTGAAAAGCTTTCTTGTCATTCTTCAAGATCCAGCTCAAATTCCTCTCCTGTGAAGCCTTCCCTAGTCCCAACAAGTCCTCCCAGCTCCCTTTACTATCCAGCCTGCGGGTCCCCATCCTCTGCAGGCTTCCAGCTCTCAAGAGTCGCTGGCAAATGTCTATCTAGGTATTCAGAGGGACAGATGCGACAGACGCTCAGAGCAGTTTTGTGAGATGAAGGAATATTTGAGTGGTAAAAGGATGAATGAATAAATGAATGTGTAACTTTTAAATTAATGAGTGAATACATGCATCTCTGAGAAAAATATACTTCCTGTGTGTTTGACCCTATGGTTGCTGGACCAGCTGTCCGCTGTGCCCTCCTGGGCCCTCATGGGAATTCCATGCGGCCACGCCCAGCTGCGTCAGCCAGGCAAACTGCGCAATTATGATGTTATCAGACAGAAATGAGCCATTCTGGGCCCTGACCCTAAGAAAAGAAAGTGATAAAATTAAATAAAAACTGTTCTCATTGAGAGAGGAAGAACAATCACTTGGGCAACATCAAGTCGCTGAAACAAACGTCCAACCCTCATTCTAATGCCAAGAACTCTCCACCTCTTAGCTCCTGAGAGTAACTGCCAAGCCACGAGCAGGGTGCTCTCCCAACGCATTTCTCAAATATTTCCGTGCAGAAGGGGGGTGAGCATGGCCATCTCACTGTGCACCGGCTCCTGGTGAGCTGCACTGCTGGGCACAGCGGCCCCTGTGTGGTCACTACTTCAGATTCCAGTCCACATGCAGGTGTGTGGTGTATAAATATACCTTTAGAACATGTACTTAAGGCAGGTATATGTAAGATTTATACTCTTATAAACACTGTGTTTTTATCTTACCATTTGTTGTCAGCAACAAAGTAAATATTGACTTTGGGGATTTCTGCCAATGCGGTGGGTTGATGGGACGTTCTGCTGAGTTCCTGAAGTGTATCAGCAGGAAAGCGTGACCGAGGACAACAAGCTGCCACGGTCACGAGGACGAATGACACAGATGCCAAGTTATTGTTATCCTTTAGGAAACCGAGTGCGGCTCCGTTAGGAAGGGAAGAAGATACAGGAGCGAGAACGTGAGATGAAGCAGATGTGAGCCTGGGGTTGTCAATCTTGTCTAAGCAGGTGCTAATGTGTTGTAATTATCCCTTCTGGCAGTTGGTGTTTAGGGTTTTGGTTCCTACCTAGTCAATCACAGCTGTAATTGTTAAGCTACTTACATAGCTAATATGCTGGATAATAACCAGATAGGATTTAATATTTGACATTTTCCGTCAATTACCTTTCTTTTGACAAACATCTCCTCTGCACCAACCTTATCTGTAGGTTGGGCTACCTCGTGACTTTGGGGTAGAGCAATTTGCACTGCACGGCCGAAAGGGGAACAGAGGCACAGAACCAGCCAGTCATTGACCTCAGCCCCCAGAGCAACACCCTTGGTGCTGCAGCATCGTCATCTGGATGCCAATTTTGCACATGCTGGACAAATTATTTTCAACGCGGTTGTTCTTATTACCCTGACCGGGGGTAGGGGGTCCTCTTGTTCCCCTGCACGGGTACAGCAGGCTTAAATGCACAGTCCAGACTGGGCCAGACAGCCGGTCATTCATAAGCTTGCAAAAGGCATCATTCCAGTTTTGTCGAGGTCCATAATTAGATCCTCTCAAGGGTTTTACTTTTTGATATCTGCCCTAATTTTAACAGCAAAATAAAACAGAGATGGAACATGATAATGGGAAAGATGTTGGGCTCCAATGTGATTGGCCTTAGTTCTGCCAAATTCTAGCAAATGAAGGAAATCACTTCACTGTGTAAGCCCTGGTGTCTTCTTCTAGGAAGCAGGTCGCCATGGAGACTGGGCCAGGTAGCCCTGCCCAGCCTCAGAGCCACGCCCCAGTGCCTGCTCCCACCGGCTGCTGCGGCACTTTCCTGGACCCAGCATTCAGAGAGAGGCTCAAATCAGGGACCAGCCTGCATGTGTCCCCACGAACCCAGGCAAGCAAAGACATTTCACCACAGGGGGATGAGGGGAGCAAATCCCAGAAGGCGGAACTCAGCCATGGTGGGGTCTGTGGGCTGGACGTGGTGGCCACTGATGGGATCTCAAGGCTCCAGAAAGCCCCCAGGCCTCTGCTGGCCCAAAGCGTGGCTGGTCCCGAACACAGTTCCATGCAGCTACATTTCACTGAAGGGCACCACTAAAGGGACCAGGAAAGAGCCTCAGGAGTGAGGTTGGGAGTCCATTTCC
This sequence comes from Loris lydekkerianus, assembly GCA_963574355.1. Classification (NCBI taxonomy): domain Eukaryota; kingdom Metazoa; phylum Chordata; class Mammalia; order Primates; family Lorisidae; genus Loris; species Loris lydekkerianus. The sequence goes on along the minus strand of CAUYPK010098457.1, from coordinate 28,275 downwards.
TTGACATTGTGGCGTCCCCAACAGGGCTATGGGGTCTGACGACCCCAAGGAGCACAAACCCCGTGGGGGATCCCAGGCCCCAGACATCAGGAGAAAAGTTTTCCTTGTGGATGTTCTTAGCCAAGACCCCAGTGGAGACTCCAAGGAGTTTCTCTAAAAACAGGAGATTATATACATTAATTTAAGCCTGAGGGCACACGCACATACACAAAACACACATACACACGTATGTACACACATGCACAGACACAGATGCATATATATATGCCACACACATACACAGTAACACATACACACACACACACACACACACACACATGCATAGATCAGGGGCTGTCCTGGAAGTATCCAGCCACAGAATATGAAAAATAGAAACATACATGGCAGGATACTTTCTGGATAGCCCTCATGTGTAACACACACAAACATACACACATACACACAAGTGATCACACATTCACACGTGCACACACCGGCACATACATCACATAATACACATGAGCACATGTGCATACTATGCACACACGTATGTGCACACACATTACACACATGATCACACATGCACACATTCAACACACATGTATACACACCCACACCCACATATACTTCTTGGCTTTCTAAGATCCAACCAGTTAAATTTTGATCTGTCACCCACCCTAAACTAGCTTTTTCTAAGTTGTCCTCATGTTCTGTGCTGTATGATCCTGAGAGTTTCCAGCCCTCCTCCCCAAGCTCAGCTTCCTCCACATCTGACTGCAAGTTTTGGTGTTAGGATTAATGACACCACAGGGGAGGTGGACATAGCCTTGCTGTTACCCAGAGAAGTCTCTGGGTGGAGTTTGGCCATGAGGCCCTGATGTGCTCATGTGCTGAAACCTTGCTTGAAGCTGTGTCCACATTTGGGTGCTTTATTTTATTTTATTTTTATTTTTTTGAGACAGGGTCTCAAGCTGTTGCCCTGGATAGAGTGCTGTGGCATCAAAGCTCACAGCAATCATCTTCAACTCTTGGGCTCAAGTGATCCTCTTGCCTCAGTTTTTCTATTTTTTTTTTTTTTTTTTTAGTAGAGATGGGGGTCTCACTTTTTTCTCAGGCTGGTCTTGAACTGGTGAGCTCAAGCTATCCACCCGCTTCAGCCTCCCAGATCGCTAGGATTACAGGCGTGAGCCACCAGATCCCGGCCTGCTTTTTTTTTTTTTTTTTTGGAGAATGAATTTGTTGATAGGTCCAAGGATCATGAAACTTTCCCACATATTTACTATTTATGTATAAATATCAAGATGAAGTATAGGTAATGGAAATATTTTTCTTTTATATAATTTAACTTAAGAAAACTTAGCCAGGCATGGTGGTCCATGCCTGTCACATCAGCTACTTGGGAGGCTGAACTGGGAAGATCTTTTGAACCGAGGAGTTGGAGGATGCAGTGAGTTGTGATTGTACCACCGCACTCTAGGTGGGGCAATAGAGACTCTGTCTCTAAACTGTAATAATAATAAGGAAGAGTATTTGACCAAAAATAAGTGCCTATAAATTTTTTCAGATATACTCTCTTAATTAGAAAAGTTTAATTTGTTCTCTTTTTCAGACTAGTTAGCAATAAAGCAACTAGTTAGAAATACTAGTCACAGTCACACTATTACCTTGAAAACAGTCTTTGCATGAGTTATTAAGTGCTCCTCATTCCTTGCAGAAGGAAGAGTCCGGCTTCAAGGGGACCCTGCTTAAAGTTAAATCAGAAAAGCTGTGGCTCTGACAGCCGAGCAGCATTAAGACTTCAAAGTAAAGAAAATGAAGCTGGACCTCATCATTTTTCAATAAAATGTGAAGTCATGTAATAGTGCCCTTTTAAGCCACTTGGGACTTTTAAGACTTCAAATAAAACGCTATTAGCGCAGACAGATAAACAATTTAAGCTGCTATTTGCCTGGGGTGATATCCTTGTGATTTACAATGAGCAAAGGAAATATAGCAGCTTAGGGGTTCAGAACAAGCTGCAGACACTGCAACCTGCCCGGGGCTGCAGCCCCCAGAGCACACGCCTGCCTCACAACCCACTGTACCACAACCACTCTGCGGACAGCAACTCCAAAACCAGCTTCTATTTTCAATTTAGTGCCATAAATGAATGTGAGATGAAAACAGTGAATGTGAGAAACTTAGTATTTTTATTTGAGCAAGAAGAAAGCACCATTTTTTTGGTTTTGTTTTTGCGTTAGCTCCTAAGCAATATTGCCAATGGTGGCATTAGCCTGGAGGTAGAAAAGGCAGAGGCCTCGTGAAATGACCTTGCAGGAAATAAATGAAGACATTTGGCCTCCAGGGAACTTCCTCTCACCCTAAGGAGGCTATTGCTCCTCGTTGTGAATCATGGCAGCAAAAATGTGAAGAGTGGAGCAAACAGATTCTGCCCTCGGTGGGGTGGACAGCAGGGCCCACCGGCCTCACATCTCTCTGGGCAGAGGCCGTCCAGAGTGTACTGGGGACAGCAGAGGCCGGTGGGGTCGGTGTGGCTTCTCTGCCGCCCACCATCTCCCTGCTCCCCACCTGCGCTGCCCCCAAGGCCATTGCACATGGCCCAGCGGGTGAAAGAAACGTCAACCCAAATTAACCTCTGTGGCCCAGAGAGGCCAGGGCGTGAGTCTGGACAAGAGCCTGGGCAGTGGCGGGCGTCTCATCTGTACTCGAAGCCGGCACCTCAGGTCCAGCTGGCGCAGGCCCACGGAACACCGGCACATTTTTCTAAGTCGCTGTTCGTCTGTCTCCTGTTTCTGCCTGGGCCACCATTGTACTGTAGGCAGCCAGAATAAAATATGCCAAATAATCCTGGCAGAGAACCCGACAGCTGATGAATTTAACTTCCCTGCACATAACACACCGGGCTGAGGCGGCGAGGCTGTTGTTCTAGCCTGTGAATTTTTCCTTGCTTTAACCTGAGAGATAAAGGGCATCTCACAGACAAACCAAGCCACTGCCAGTGAAATTCAGGGCACTTTCTATTTCCAAATCTATTTAACGCTTCACTCAAGTCTAAGAAGTAGAACCTGGGTTTGCCGCTGCCATCCAAATAATCAATAGCCAAATAAAGCGCAGTCACAGCAACTACTTAGGATTAGGCTGGTCCAGCTATTGTCCCTTTAAATTGGGGGTAAAAAAGAAAAAATATTCTGCAAGTTCTACGAGGAAAAAAAAAAGTCACATTTGTATAGACCCCAAATCCCCTCTGTTTAAACAGGTGATTAATATCAGTTCCTGTAGGAAATTAAATTCGGGGAGGAACAGCAACACACGATGCAGATATGCAGATTTCTGGGCAGAACGGCCATCTCTGGGTAAGGGAGCTGCTGATTAATCTGTGTCCTCGGAATACACAATGAAACCCTGGGCTCTCCTAGACAGCAGAAGAAATGACTTTCCCCTCCCCACTGGGAGGAGAAAGGGGCCAAACGCAGTGGAGGTGGAGGGTGGCGGTGCCAGGTGCCACGTGTCCATGAGAGGCAAAGCTCTGGTACTTGTTTATATTTTATTTCTTTTATTTTTTAGAGGCAGGGTCTCACTATGTTGCCCAGGCTAGACTCCAACTCCTGTGCTCAAGCAATTCTTGTCCTCCTCAGTAGCTGGGACACGGGGACCACGGGGAACTGGGTCTGGCCCAGGCTCTGACGTTTAGAATACCTTGTCATACTTGTAAAACAGAACTGCCTCCTTTTAGGCCTTGCCCCTGGCCCCTGACTGAGGCGTCCCTGTTTGCTAAAATTTAGGCTCCTCATCTTCAATTCCACACGCCCCCTCCCGGCCCCCCACCAGCTCCCCAGGGCAGGACGTGGCTGGCACACATCTACCCAAGTGCCTCCTGAACCAATCTTGCATTGGTTTGCTCTTCAGCTTTTGTTGTTGGTTTGTTTTGTTTCGCTTTTCTGAAAGACTAAATGGAGTAGGTGATTTTCTTAAAGTATGATGCTGGATACTTAATTTGCAAATCTAAATTACTTCCTCATAATTCAACCCTCTCATCATTCTAGAATGTCAACGTGGTCATAGCATCTGGCCTGAAGTGAGCATAAGATTTTTGATCATTGAATAATAATGTCATTGATTTTTTTTTTGAAAAAAAAATATTTACAGCAAGATGCAAAATGTCATTTTTATTGGGTTTTATTTTTTTTTAGTAGTTACTGGAAACCTAAGCCTATTATTCTGAACCACTCAGGGTCTCTCCAATAATTGTATAGAAGTCGGCATTATGCTATATTATTAAAGCTGTAATTTCCTGCTGAATCTGTCTGGATGTTTCTTTTTATCACTTGGCAATTTCTATCTAGTTATAGCATAATTAAGTTTCCTGACCCTTGCTCACTCTTTTAACAGGACGCTTAGAAATATACCAGAATTGCAGATCTTCAGGCTGATGCCCCTCTCCCCACACAGTAATGGAATAAAATTATTAATCCAGTAATTGTGCAGAGCACATTACTTCGCATTGAATGTTCCTCATTCTCATTCTCTGTTAGTGACAATCACCGAGGCGCAAATCATTTCTGCGGGGAGCAGGCCCCACGAAGCCTCTCTGGAGCAACCTGTGCGGCTGTGATTATGTGCAGGCTAATACAGCGCTGGGCGCAAGCGGACGAAACAAAGTTAATAAAATGGACGAAGGAACAAGATACTTTCCCTCCCATCACTTACATGCCAGGATTAGAGCCGATTGCCATGTGATGAACTGTGCAACCAGCACAAAACTGTGCACGGGTCCAGCGGACTCTCTGAGCCTGTCCACATGAGGGTGCCAGCCCTGGGCACTTTGCAAGCTACCTGAAGCCCGTCTCCAAGTCCTTTATCAGAAATAAGGGGAATGCTTTGCTGTTCATCATGTGGGTCCCTAAATCCTAAGGACTGCGAATTATGTACCACTATCTGTGCATGTGCAAACGGGTGAGAAGATCCCTGAAATGTGTATTACAGCTGCCCAGGCACAGAACCATGTTCCAATACCCACCCAAATGCCCCCCAGACAGAGTGGACTCATATTCCAGGTGCCCGGTCCTGTGGCCCCGCCAACCACGCCCTGCATCTGGGAAGAAAGATGCCATCTCAAGACAGTGTAACTACAGAGCCTCCCTGGGTGCTCCACGCCTGACCTGCCTGCTGGGCCCTGGGAAGTCAGCAGAGCAAGACGCCAGACCGTTTCGCTTGTTTAATGAAAACGTCGTGCAGCCCTGATGGCAGGGAGGATAAATGGCCCAACACAGCCCCATCCTCATAAAGACGGTGGGTGAGACTCTGAAGCAGTAACAGTTTTCCAAGCAAAGTGGCAAAATAGCCTTTGATCGTGAATGTTTATTTACATGTAAAATGTGTTACTCTATGATGAAAATTTGACATCCATGTTCCGTGAGCAGATGGGCTGTGTGTTGTGACTGTTTCCAACTTGTCCTCTGCCCTTCTCTGACTCCCCAGGATGGCTTTGTTTCTGGTGCTGGTGAGGGTGGACAGCAGTCCCGGAGCATCACACTCACACATGAGTTGCCAACAGACAACAGGTTTACAAAGTCGGTCCTGCAACTTCCTCCCACATCTACATACAGACACACATGCGATTTCATTTTGTGATAAGTCATAGTAATCAGACGGTAAAAGTGCTGACCCACCACGCACTGGCGATGGGTCTGCTCACAGCCTTACACTGCGGTGGGTGCCCTGGCCCGTTGTTTCCTGCACAAAACAGTGGGGTTCATTTCAAATCAGCTGCTATGAAGGGGGCTACCAAGATCAGCTATATGTCGACCACATTGGTTTAAATCAATAGTTCTCAATTGGAGGTGACGTTGTGCCCCAGGGGACATCTGACAATGTCTGGGGATGGGAGGTATCAAGCAGACAGCCAGGGATGCTGCCAGACGTCCAGCAATGCACAGGACAGCCCCTGCCCCAACTCAGAATTACTTATCAATGGGGCCGAGATTGAGAAACCTGATTAAATTAGTTGCAAAGAAAAATTTCTACCCTGAGCTCTCAATCTATGTTCTCGTCAACACCAGATACAAAGAGAGCTCTGAACTTCTTATTCCCCCAACTGACCAGCTTCTGAAATTTAAACACAAGAAAAGGGCAAAGTGCAGTATTTTCAACTCTATTTTTTTTTCTTTTCTAGGTAAAAGACAAACTGTCAAAAGAGGTGAATGAGAACTGAAGCATTTTTGCCTCCACGCCCAATTTGACTAGAAAATTGAAAATGAGATTAAAAACCAAGTTATCCTTTCTGTGGATGCAAATTTAACAGTGGGCTTTATAGTATATCATCTGCCAGCCTGCCTATACGTAGAGATGTATAATGCGGGGAATTACCTGTGACATTCTATACTCCTCTTGGACGACAGTGGCAGCTGTTCATGTGTGTAGGAAGCTTAATGGTGAGAAAAGATGAGATTCAACACGTGAGGATAGAGAGGACGATATAAGCCCGTTTTTCCATTTTCTCCCTTGGGACGCATCAAATCTCTTTTAGTTTCAAAGATTTCAGCCTCTGTGCCTCAAGAGATGTACCAGCAAGGGCAATTTGATAACCTGCTTGGCTACAAACCAAGTCTCACTTCTTAATTTTTGGGAGCAGAGCAAATCACGACTGACTTTAGTTTTACTGTGAGTGTATACACATAGCTGACGGAAAGTCGCATGTGGGAACTCTTCGGTGGATTTTTAGCTGCCTTTATTTCAAAATTCCACAGGGAAGGAGACCGTCGCAGAGCTCCCTTTCGCAGCCTCTGAATCAGCTACTAATAAACATACATTTGTGGGGAGAAGGCATGATGGGAGGAAATGTCACTTAACTTCCATTGTTTCATTGATAAAAATGATCTTGGAAGAGAAGAATATATTAACTGTTTCCTTTGGTTTTCCATCAAGGAGGCTGAAAGACATTTCTAAAATAGATCTATTTTCTTTTCATTCTACAGAATAATGCATGAATGATTATAACATATGCTCTATCTCCCGTTTTTTTCTCAGCCAGTGGAAAAGTGCCTGACATTGTAATCACAACTTGTTGGGTTTCCAATCTGATCTGTCCCATTTTATCATGGTAGTTAAACGTCCATTCTTGTTCGGTGTGATAAATGTTATGGCCATTTAACAGTAACGAAAAAGAGAGACATGTTAAACCAAATATTGCTTCAGATTGTGTCTTTTATTCCCCTTTATCATCATATCTTAATTTATAGTATAATCATCATTATCACAACTGTCAGCCTCATTTAACCTTGCCTGATCTCCCATGATTCTCTGCTGGCAGGTCTGATTGCCTGCCTTCTGCTGACTGGTTGATAATGGCTGACTGATTAGCCCTGCCCAAGAGGAAGACAATGATATATAGAACAGTGCGGCTTGCTCTATATATTAATGAGGAGCTGGCAAAGCTTTGATAAGGCTGCGGAATAATCCATCAGTGCAAGAAGGAGCTTGTAAAACTGGAGGAACATTTCATGGAAAACACCTGGGAAGGATGTACTGAAGCAGCAGCTAAACGCCCGTCAGCTGTCGTCCCTCCGTTGTAATGAACATCAGATAGCAGGTGTATGGATAACCCAAGGAGTTTATCAACCCAAAATCCAGCCACACTCTCTCCATGTTGCCTCCAGCACTCACTGTCTTTTACAACATATTTAGCGAGCCAGCAATTAATGGCTCGTTTTCCTTGGCATTAGGAGCTGTTTATCTTCTAAACTAGCTCTTATCGGAGGCTGTTACCTGTGAAAGGCGCGCGGCGCTGGCTCTGTGCACTCTGGCTGTTCTGCTTACTCAGCAGAGGCTGTTTTACCATTAGATACAATGCTTCAGATGGCTACTTGAGTTGAATGTACTGTTATTACAGGTATTATATGAAATTGCTTGTGTTATGTGAAGGGGATTATAGAGGTTCTGGATCAATAACTTCAGTGGATGTTGGGAGTGATTACAGTGCTCTGTCAATTTCCCCATTTGGCTGTCAGTGTTGATTTACAACACACCACCTCTTTTATTCACATCAAATCACTCATTTCATTGGTAAATTCTATATATCTCAATTTACTTTAAGTAGCTGATTTGTGTAAAATAAAATGACTTTCTCTTCTGTGTGTGCAACAGACCTAATTCTATATAGTAATAAAAAGTGTAAACACGAAGGAGACTCTTTGTCCTTTTCGAAGCGTTGCATGCAGCACTGTGCCTGCTGGCTAAATAAAGCAGCTATAAGCGAAACACCCCCCTCACCTTGGCTTTGTTTAGGATAGTCCCAACCTCTCCATCGTGCTTTATTTCATAATTGTGGCACAAAACCCCAGGCCTGCTCATCTCTGCCAGTGCAAGTTACATGCGCCCCAAAAGCAGGTGTGTCCTGTGGCTCCCATCCCACCTCTGCTCTCCGGCGACAGGTGGGCTGCTGCGAACCCTGGCCCCTGTGTGGCTGTGCAGACGCAGCGGCCATCCTCAAAGCTCAGGACGCTCACCAGTCCGGGACAGAGCGGCCAGGTGCCACTGCCTGACCATCCCATTTCCATATCTTTTCCGCATGTACGTGTATGTGTATATGCGTGCACCTGCCGAGTGAAGGGACATATTGTCAGAACTCAGGATAAAAAGCTCAAAAGTATTTGGTGAAGTGAAAAGTCAAGGAGACACAAGAAATGTTTGGGACCAACATCTAGATTTTTTGTATTAAGAGTAATTCTCTAGAAAGTATTCAGCCTAGGGAAGATGCTAGGCAGATTAAGTCCTACCCTTCCACACTTTCTGTGCTTGCCCGGGATAACCCTTCATGTGGGCACTGACTTTGAACCTTGACTCGACCTTCTCTTCTAGTATTTGACATTCTTTTCTAGCATTTCTGACCGAAAAGATGCTCTTGGAAAACTGTGTACTTTTCCACAAATAAATAAAACTTACATAAACAACGTATTTACAAAATCATCAAAGGCAATCCCCCCAGAGAGCCTCCCCCCAATAATTGTCTATGGCTCAAACAGCCAAATGAATAAACCACTAGATTCGCCAACCTATTAATGCACACAATTTCTGGGTACTGAAGCTATTCAAATAATAGACTAGAGAGGAGGAAAAAGGATGTGTTTATTGTCTGTCCTGGCATAAAATGTCCTTTGCATAAAAATATACAGATTAATCCGCACATCTGCGGCTTTCACAGTTATTCATTCACTTCTGTATATTTTTGATATATTTTGCACAAGTTATAAAGCCAAGAGAAAATACAGGCTTCTGTTTAAAATGTAATAAAAAAAATCTTCGTTAAACTATGTGTATATTTTCTGAAAAGCTCTATTGTCCCAGAGAGCATAACATTATTTAATATGCAATTGAAATAAAAGACTTTCAAACGCTGCCTTTTCTCTCCCACTGCAAATCAACACCCCCCATGCAAGGTTCCAGGGTTCTGATGTCATGGGGTCTGCATGAGAAAGGCACAGGTTGGACAGATGAGATAGAAGGTTCTGCTCAACCTCATATTCACCAGCAGGGAAGATGGGGGCGGGAGAGGAAGAGGAGCAGGGAGCTCCCCCGAGAGCAATGCTCTCAGTCAGAACAGGCCTCTGGGCGACCCAGCCATTCCCAGCTCCCTGCACTGCGAGGTTCCAGCCACCGTGCTCCTGGGTCTCTCCTTCAGCACGCTCGCTGCAGGCCTGAGTGCCAGGCTGTCATCTACCATGTGCAGACACGAGTGACCAGAGCATCATCTCCATTTGACAGATGACAAAATGCAAATCCATGTAATTTGCTCTGATGAGTCTGCAGGGGAAGGTTTGGCTAGAATTCCAACCTGTTGTCCTCTAAAATCAGAAATGGTTTCATTTCAAGCACACACATCAATCCTAGTTGATGATTCAACCTATACCACAAACGGTGGTTTAAGCGGAGGAGCACCCTTCGTCCAGGATGGAGAAAAGACGCAGACCTGGTTAGATGTAAACTGTGCCCTCAAGGAGCAATGGTCTAGTTGGAAGATGAGACAAAAATTACTGAGAACTGGAATTACAATAAGATTTAAAGATGATTTCAGCACCATAATAGACACAATACTCTTAACTATCTAATTAGGTACTGGGCAATAACTCCTATAAATCGGCAGAAAAGTTCACTTTTAGGCGGAGTAAGCAAGAAAAGCGTTACAATCACGTGAAGTTTTATCACAACTCGGCACACGAGGATAACCACGCAGTCGCAGGTATTCCAGGGCAAACACGAATCCATGCAATTATTCTTAATGGAAAGTTGAGTTTGATGGGAAATTATGGCATGGACCTGGCACGCAGGCTGATGGATGACAAGCTGCTGTTTGGAAAACTCCAGTTTCAAAGGAGTAATAATTCACTTTTAAATAGCAATTTATGAAATATGGCAGCTTTTAATATATAAACCGCTAGAGTTATGTCTGACATTACACAAAGGACATACATATTGCATAACCATTTTCAAACAATAACAAAAAATTCAAATTAAGAATTTATATGCATCTCTGAAGCAGTCACCAGATTTACTTAGGGAAACAATGCACTTTGACAAAGTTACAGAAAATACTACTTTACTCATCGTCAATTAAAATTAAATTACGATTTTAATAGCAAGGCCAAAACAAAGGGAATGTCCAGAAGGCTGATGTCTGATAAAATATCAGGGTGAACTTGTGTAGAATGAGCCGTGGAGACCCAAAGTTGCAGCTCTCCCAGTGATCTGTCCTAAACATAAGGCAGACGTCACAACAGAATCGGAGCTTTACAATGTGACACTGTCAAGAATTAGTGCTGAGGGAAGGCAGCCTTCTCACAGCTCAGGGACCGTCCTAGCCTGGGTGGTCAGAGCCAATGGGAAGACAAAAGGTACATGTAACAAGTGCAGTCTTCCTGGGTCGGTGCTCCTGCACCGTGAGGAGTGTCTGGTTAACCCAGGTGGGAACTCCTTTCCCCGGCTCTGCTCCATCCTGACCTGTAGAGAAGGCAGCCTGTCCCACACAGCGCCTGCAGACAGTGAACCCAGAAGGAGCCACGAGCTCCCTTGTGGAACTCTTCCCAGTTTAGCACACAGCAGGCACTAAATAAATGCCTTTAGAATAACTGAATGAAGGATGTTATCCAGAAAATGAACAACCACATTAATGGGGGGAGCTTATGGAGAACCTTATTAGTTTCCTTGTGTTTTTCTAAAATCAAAGCTAATTTCATGATTATAAGGAAATTATTAATGGCTTACCTGTGGGACCAGAATTTTCTTAAATATGAGTTTAATTATGGTTTGTAGGCTTTTATCCATTTGTCATACAATTTTCATTCTGAGGTGACCAATATGATTTAGATAAAAAACATATTAGGACCCTTAAAAACAGCACAGGCTTCTGTGTGATCTTGGTACCAACTTGAACCCTTTGTCCAATACCCTGCAAAGCCTGGACCAGGGTCACCCAGAAGGCATACCAGCTGGGAGAATTACCGACCAGGGCGGACGATGACCAGGGGATGAAGATCTCCTAATTTTTACTTAGCTGTGAATTTTATGTTATCACAGTTTTAACTTTGCCAGAACTGAGAGGGCAGAAAGGCTCCCAGCAGTGAGGAACACCCTTGCTCAAACCCCCATGCCTGTGGGGGTCCAGCAGGAGGGACATGGCACAGTAACTCTCCTCTATGCCCTCGACAGAGGGCAAGGCTGCATTCCAACTCGCAGCATCTAAAACCACAAGACAGCAGCGAGCACACTGAAAAAAGACTTTCTTTTCTTCCCCATCTTCTTCTCGTGGACTTCTGGTTAGCAAATACTAATTGTCATTAACTTGGCTGCTACTTTTAAAATCTAGTGTTTTAGTTTGAACTCTGTGGCCAGAACCCTTAGTAGTGGGCAGATCGAGAGAAAATAGTTGTGGAGATTTGGGGTGACACATTTAAATAGTTCAGATGTAAAATAATTGAATACTTTGCCGATGGAAAGCAGTTTCTGACCACGGGCCGGCCATGTCCAGCACCACTTGCCGTGACCAGGCTGAGGGCGGAATGGGCCGCTCTGCAGTGAAGCCAGTTACCGTGCCCGATTCAATCTGCGCTTCCTCCTGGGGAGAACACTTTAGCCGAAAAGTGAGATGAATGCAAAGGCTAGCAACAATAAACCATTACCCAAGGGGAAAAATCATTCCCGTTTGAAAGAAAAAGGGAGAAAAAAGGAAGGTAGGAATCCATCCAGCTTGTGAGTAACCCAGGATGCTGCTTCTCCCTCTACATTCCAGATTCCTCCCGTTACTTTCCCTAGTCTGCAGAACGTCTGACAACACAGGGCTCTTCATCTTTTAAGGTTCTTTTTTTTTTGGGGGGGGGGTATTACTATGATAGAGATAATAATAAGAAGTTTTGTCCCCAATTTCTTAAAACAAAATGCACTCAGCGTCTCTAAATGTGCATTTGCCTATTAAAACTATCACCTCGTTTTCAGGGACCCAGAACTTGGGCTTCTCAAATCTGCGGAACTGTGTTTACACTAAAACATGCTGTCACCGTAGCCGCATGTCCAGGGGAACTTGGGACTCGAGAGTGGGGGTCTGTGCAGGGCATGAGGCGCCGCAGTCCACATGTGAGCAGCCGCCCCCCGGGCCTCACATTGGGGAGGGAGGACCGCCCTAACCTGGTGACAGTCTAACGTCCAAGGCCGCTGCCCACAGAGAGGACGGCTGCCTCCCTTATAAAAATGGAACAAGCTGAAAGACATTGCTTTTATTCCTCTCATCCTGAGTTTTGCTCCTCTTAGGCCCTGAGATTTTCTTCCAAGGAAGTGTCTGCATACCCCTCCCTTTGTCTCAACCAGAGGGTTTAATAGCTAAAGTAACTGAAAAGGACTAACAACAGAAAGGCTCTGGTTTCCAGAGTAACCGTAAAAACAGGCCTCAGTCTCCATGGCAAAGAGAAAAGCTATTTGCTGCAGCCTTTCAGACCGTGAGAGACACTGACAGTTTTCCTATAATCACCCCCGATTATTTGTAGCAACTAACTATATTATAATGTTAACTATAGGAGGTCTTTGAAAATATGCAGGCTAAAAAAAAAAAAAGAAAGAGAGAGAGAAATGTGCGGGGTTTTCCTCTGCTTTAGCTATGAATACATTATCAGTTTAAAATGTAAGAAATAGTCTGTTCTAATAATTCAACCCAAAGTGGTTGGTAAGGTCCACCTTCCAGGCATCTTTCTTTAACCTTTGTAGGGTATTTCTGTCTACCGAGAAGTCTGCGTACAGCCCAAGTGTCTTGGATGTAAAGTGAGCATGGATGTGCAACACTGGCACACTCTACTCCATCCAGGACTCGGGAGCTGCTGCTGTTTCCAGTTGTTAGCAACATATACCCGACTCACACTATGTGTATAAACACACGTGTGTGTGTGCCCTTCACTCACAAGGCCACAGACCAGCAAGGTCGCTCCCCGCACCTGAGGGGAGCCACCTGCACGTCTGTGCCGCTCCCCGTAGAACATGGAATGAATTTGATTTTCAGTCTCCATCTTTAATTTTTAAACCAAATATATGTATAGGGCAAAGTGAATGATTTAGCCCATTACATGTTTGACTATTAATATTATAGCATTAATATAGTTCTAATATTAAATCTATGCAAGTTAACTTCCAGATGAAAAGAGCCCTATGTTATCCACTGTTCTGCTCTTCTCTCTCTCTCTGCGCGTCTGTCTGTGTCTCCATCTCTTCACACAAACACGCAGCTATGGGTCTGTACATCTCATAGCACATTCCAATTTCCTCTGTATGTCTACATGATTACTATCAAAATGAGAAGTGATTTTACATTAATAGAGAAATGACAACTATTTTGTTTTCAATTTCTAGGAGAATGTAAATATCTTTGAGGAATATAACTGCAAAAGAAAAGATAAAGTCCAAAGAAAACCAAACAAAGATAACAAATTTTATTCCACACATTAAGTACTTTCTAGAGACTTGAACGTTTTCAGTTTGTCTTTGGCAGTTAAAAGTTTGAAGAATAAAATTTGGAAAATAAATTTCATGTCACTTAGAAATTGTCTCATTTTTAAATGACACAACAAAATATATAAAAATTAAAATAAATCTGCCTTAATAATTTAGAGGTGTTTATATAATTAGACATCAAAGTATGAATTTAATTTTCTCAATCATTTATTAAAACAAACATACCTATACTCTGTCTTAAAATTCAGGGTGCATCTATGCAGAGCGCTGCTTAGTTGCCGTTTTCCTCTAGAAAACACCCCAAACAACTAAGGCAGGAGAAGTCCTTCCAAAGACGCCAGGTATAGTTACCAGATTCATAAACAGAGCCCCTCTACAGAAAGGGCTCAGCTAAAAGGTGATAATGCCTTCTCTCTTCTCTGATTTTGTTTTTCTTCCTCAAATCTATTTGAAAAAATTCGATGTTCTTCAGAGTGAGGGAACATTAGCAGCCAGCTGGCCCAGCAGAGTTGGGGTAAGCAATCGTGTTTCCGTGTGGGAGGGCACGTCTCTGTCACCCCAGGGCACTCCCAGGCCAGCCTGGGCCTCTGCCTAGCAGGGGAGGCTGTGAGGTGGGGGAGGAGAGCTGGGATGAATGCTCCCTGCTGGAGTTGGGGACTTGGGAGGAATCGGAAAGCAGCCTGTGACCTCCACTGGAATCACAGGGAGAAGTCCCAAAGTAAAAAGCTATTACCTTAAATCCCAACCACACCGTGCCTCCCTTCTGTTCCCAAAGTATTTATTTATCTATCAGATTGATCTGCCACTGTCTGCCTCACTCCTATTACATGCTGGGTTTTATAAATTGCATAAAGATAAAAGGCTTACTCTGCTGTAAAAAGAAGTAAGATATAATATTGAATTTGCACTAAAATGAAAAGTTTCCTGGTGCCCTTTATATATTTAAAATTGCTGTTTTCTTGCAATGAATATAATTCACTGTCTTTTCCAAAGTCTAATCCCATAAGGGTTTGACCAAACAAAAATGCTCTAATGATTGCAAATGGCTCAAATATTCTGTCCAGTGAGTTAAGTGATAAAAGTTTCTATGTTAAAAGAAATAATAAGTGGAATTTTATACATATTATAGTAATTGTGAAGCATCCAATTTACATGGAAATAATGTGAACGAATTCTGACCACGATGTTTTAAGTGAATCATTATGTGCAACGCTGCACATTTAGAAGCAGCAACCACCAGGTATGTTTCTTTTAGCATAATCAGTCTTGTAATGGAGCCTTTAAAAGCTTAAAATGTATAGTTAGATTAACCTTTCTGTTTTAAGGAGTTTTTTTTCCCCCTCAAAAAAAAAAAAAAAAAGCCAGAAAAGAGAAACAGAGAATCATTAAAAAGCCAATTAAAGCGACGCCCTTCCTTCACCCGCCGGTCCCGGGGGCTCTTCTCTGCTCAGGCACTACTCAGCCTTTCATTGATTATTTTAGGTTTTGGTGAAATTTAGTAATTTCCTTTTTCCCTGATTAAAATCCAAGAATTTCTCAGATTCTTCAAAGGCAAGTTAATTCCAGTGGTGATTCTGAAAGGAGGTTATCTCCGGAACATGAAGGTAGGTTTCTCTAACTGGATAAGCCGGTTCCATCGGACAACATCCAGACCTGACACACGCACGTGAGCTCAGGAGACACCGCCTCTTCCTCTTCCAGTGAGGAGGCACGCAGGCTGCTCTTGTCTCTGCCTTTCTCCACATAGTCTTCCGTGAACTTGATATTTTATTCCAGGCTTTGTCTTACCAGATTATATGATTTAGTAGGTGAATCAGTTCTCAAGAAAAACGAACGAGCAAACAGCCCTGGCCAATTTCCATCATTTGGTGGTTGCTCCCAAGGAAAGGTGGCTGAAGACCTTGAGAGGCAGGTGCCCTGCTCCAGGCGTGACCTGCTCACAGAGAACAAGGCTTTCCCTTCTCTCCTACCAGTCACAATCTGGCCAGGGCTTTTGTCACGTCTGTTGCATCTAGATGAGGATTTCTCAAACAGCTCTCTTGATATGTTAGAGCAGATGACTCTGTGCTGAGCGTGTGTACACAAGGGGCATGTGTGTGCAAGATGGACATGCGTGCACACGAGGGACATGTCTGTATGATGGGCATGTGTGTTCATGAGGAGCATGTGTATTCACAAAGGGGCATGTGTGTGCACAAAGGGCAGGTGTGTGCACAACGGACGTGTGTGTGTACAAGAGGCCTGCATGTGCACAAGGGGCGTGCGTGTGCATGAGAGGCATGTGTGTACACAAGGGACATGAGTGTGCACAAGGGGCAAGTGTGTGCACAAGGGGGCACATGTGTGCATGAGGGGCTTGTGTGTAAACAAAAGGCATGTGTGTGAATGACAGACATGCATGTGCATGAAGGACCTACATGTGCGTGAGGGACAGTAGTCTTTCCTGTGCACAGTACAGTGCTATTGCACCCGACTTGTCATCCCATTGCGGCAGAAGTGCACCCCCAGCAGGAACAATCAGACATTTCTCCAGGATCCCCACGCAGTGAAGCTCCTGCTGAGAACCATTGAGAGTCTCTGGCCTGGCCAGGAGAGAAATGCAACAGGTGTTCCACACTTCCTTTCCTCCACCAGGGACTGAATTTGGGTAAGTCGAGTCTATGTTCAAACACTCAGAATTGCCTACTGTTTCTCAGGATTTCCTTTTGTTTTTCTCAAGACAAGATGAATTTTGGAGCCAGAGTTAACTGAAAATGTCAGACGTACAATAAAATGGGGAATGAATGAATAACGGTTGATAAATAAAATCCCAAGTCCTCTCCTTCTGAGGCAACTTCAGTGCTTTAATATAATAGATGAAGTGAAGCGTCAGCTTATTTTCCCAGCCCATGTCCTCAAGGTGTAGAAAAATAGAAGAGAGGAAATGGTACAGAAGGGTTATGCGATCGCCCGTCCATTCTGGCTGAAAATCCACTGGAATGACCATCTCACAGGCGCTTCCTGTTTGGGGTAATGTGACGTGGAGAACAGGGAACTCCCCCACCTTAACTGGTGCATGTCACTTCAGGGCGCTAGTGTCCCCCAGCCTCACATCACCCGACAGTCACAGAGTGGCAAGACTTTAGGGTTTCTGGTTCAAAGTCGAGGTCTGCCTGCCGCCCATCATTCACTGACTTAACACCTCCCGTCACCTCTCCAGCCCACACCCACCCAGCCAGCCAGCCAGCCAGTCAGTCTGCATTTATTCAATCTTTAGCATGTACTCTGAGGGAGCCATGTGTGGGGCACTGTGGGGAAAAGAGTGAACCCAGCAGGATCCTACGAGTCCCCTGGAACTTGCTGGACAGATCTACCCCAACCTGGTTTGTGTTGCCTGAGAGGTAGAATGAGCAAACACAATGCATTTCACACATTTCAGAAACTCAGAGAAAACCTTCTGCATTTAGCAGGGTGGGGCCCAGGTCCCACGTCAGCTCTTAATGCCTCTGGAAAGAACGCATCATGGATTCCATTGGCGGCTGATTACGGTAACGTGTGAGCGCGCGTGTAGGTGTACACACACACTGACGACCCCCGCTTCACTTAGGCCAGCCTCTCAACATTGTGCCCTGTCTTCTTTACCTCAAAGCCCCCAATTTTAAGTGTATACCATAATTCTATGAATGTTTGATGAGTGACAGGCACTGCAGCAGGGGCTAGCTGAGTAAACCAAGACTCAGTCTCTGCCATGAAGGGGCATTTCATCTAGTTGGGTATAGGCCTAGAAAGGGTGAATAAAGTTGGATGGTGGTCCTAAAAAAGTAAAAGGGGGATTGAGTGATTTTGCCAGGTGGTTGGGGGACATGTGAAGGGGGAGGGTGTGTTTCTTCCCTGTGAGGATGGCAGGTGGGGTCACGCTCTCAAGGAATGATTTTAAAGGCACAAACCCAGCAGCATGAAGAGGAAAGAGCAGTGACACAGTTTGGGGGGCTGTGCAATAGGTGGACAATGGGCATGGGAGGCTGGCAGGGCAGTGGGGAGAGTCCAGAGTGGTTAACACTGCAGCACAGGCCCCCTGAGGCTCAGAGTCTGCGGCATAGTGCCCCCGACAGCTGTGCATCAGGTGGGGGTAAAACAGGCAGCTTACTGAAAGTCTCTTAGGGGCGGACAGACGCCGAGATCTCGCTACCAATATGCAGGCTATTGAGTGCCCTTCCCTGGCTGGCAGAGGGCCCGGGTGGCCTGCGCCCTGAATGACGTGGGAGACGGCAGCCCAGCTGTCTGCGCACACCTCAGCCACACGGAAGGCAGGAGGAAGGAGTGAACGCACTAATGAAGTGGCAGACGGCGACACAGCTGTCTGCACTGTGGCCACGTGGAAGGCAGGAGGAACAAGTGGACGTATGTCTTTAGTCTGTCCTTGCTTAACTCTCAGAACAGGAGTTATCAGGCCATATGCAGTCCAGATAGGAGGCGGTAACCTCTGATTCTAAAGGAAAAAAGACCTGAAAATGCTGATGCTGAAGCTTCCCAACTTAAGGGAAGTCAACCCCACATCCTGAAGACCTGCTCAGGCGCCTGGAGCGTCCAGGGGACCTTCCTGTGCCTCCTTCACAAACACGAGCAAAGAACCAGGATCATCAGACACGTGAGCAGAGGCTCTCACCCAACATGCAGAGGCTGCGATGACTAAGCACACAGAGAAATATTTACTTAGAAAAGTTAGAGTCCATTAGAGAAGGAGCAAACATTATAGAAACTATGCTTAGTATCTTTAGAGAGATAACACAACATTACATCAAAGAAACAAGAACAGAAAGCTATAAAAAGGGATGGGGTGAAATTAAATACAGGATAGCTCCAATGAAAAGCTTTAAAGTCAAATTAGAAAATAAAGTAGAGTGAATTTCTCAGAAAGTAGAGCAAAAACCCAGAGAAATAGAAATAAAAAAAATCAAAAATAGGCAGGAAAGATGGTGTTGGAGCATCAGTCTAGGAAGTCTAGAGAGAGGCGGCGAGTGACAGAGACAAGGGAATGGTTGACACAGCAATCCCAGGAAATTCCCAAGACACCACTTTCCAAGTTAAGGAAAACTTTCACATGCCCAGAACAATGGGTTGGACTAATATAGATCCAGATCAAAGTACTGTTCTGTGGAATTTCAGAACATACAAGAAAAGAAATAAGGCCCCTTACAGAAGATCAGAACATTATCAGAACAACATCAGTCTTCTCTACATCAACCAAAGGAGCTGGAGGACAGTAGAAAAATTCCTTCACAATTGTGATAAAAATTATTTCATGCTGGGACTTCTCTTTCTATCTAAAATCCCATATGAAAAATTAGATAAAATAAAGATCATTTTTAGACACATAAAGTCTCAGAAAATGTACCTTTCATGTACAGTTTATCAGAAAGTTACTGAAGGAAGTGCTCCAACAAAAAGAGGGAGTGATCTAGGGAAGAGAGATACTAAGCCCAGGAAACAAGGGGCCCACACACAGAAAGGCGAAGGGAACCCCCAGACAAGGGTGGTGGAGATTCCAGGAATTCCTCTGTGCCGAGGGAGCGGGTGGGGGCAATGCTAGGGGAGAAGAGCTCAGAGATTCCAGGACAGATTATTTAAGATTATAATGATAAAGTCCCTGGTCTACAGGAAAGTGTTGAGATAATCAGATAATTAGGGGAAAGTTTAGTTGTAATTCATTACAAATACATAGAAAGCAATTATAAAACAATTACTAACTCCAGGAAATGTGTGCAGGAAAGGCAAAGCAGTCATGGTTCCTGCACAGATTAGCTGAGGGCAGCATGCACAGTCACACCGACAGCGTGTGAGTCTCTAAAGCAGACTGTGCTCACAATGGGAGGACAGCAGCATGTGCCGACAGAAAGCCAATTCACTTCTTTACAGTCGGTAAAGTAGTTGCTCTATAGAGCAACCTAAAAACTTGTGTTCAGAAACGTGGAGGTAAATACCAAAGAATAAGAAGGAAGAGTTGAAAGTATTTGTGTTTGTGGAGGAATAATAGTCATAAAAAACTTTCGTGTTTTGTGCCAATATTGGTGAGTAACTTGTCTTTTAAACTAAAATAAAAGTAAAGACTTAACTAGATTCACCAACAAGGGAAGAGAGAGGGCCACTTTCTATTCCTCAGCACAAAGATAAGGATCAGCATGATGCATCTGGAGACTCCAGGCGTTTCCGGAACAGGTGTGGTGTGCACAGGACTGGAAGGTGGACAGCGAGAACAGGTGTCCAGGGACAGGACAGAGAAAATGACAGAGGCTGAGTCCAGAGCGTCCTGTGTTCTGTTCTAAGGAACTTGGGCCTCATCCAGGAAGCAGCAGGAAAATCACTGTGTATGAAAGCACAGCACAATCTGACTTACTAGAATCCAGGTTCTTAGGGTCCGCAATTGACGCAAGAAGCAAGGCTGGCGGGAGGCTGCTATGGTGGCTCTGGTGGCAAGGACTGTGCCCTGGGGCCATGGCAAGGGCATGAACCACCACTGCTGCCTGCCCAGCTGCCAGCAGCTGACCTGTGGGCAGTGGGGCTGAGCAGACTAGGACTGTACATAAATCAGACCGGGCACAAACTCCTTTTGAAAAAAACAGTGGAACTCTGTTGTGGCCAGAGGACCAGGTAATGTGAAGGGACCTCTGCCCAGGGATGGGCTAGAGGCTGGAGGAAACATACAGAGTCCACATGGCTCATGCTTGTCACAGCAGAAACTCACAGGGGAAAGGGACGCAGGGGGCGGCCCACTGGGTCTCACCTCTGCACCCCAGAAATGGCCAGGCTGGGCTTTTGTCTGCTAAAACCAAGGGCCCTGTGGGCATGAAGTTACACAGACAGGCCATATTTTAGGAGACTTATACACAAACCCAAGTCTCTGCTTTTAAAATAATCAGTTAAGGAAGAAGAGAAGAAAAACACAAAACTCTAAAGTTGATGTTATGTAAGGAAACCTTCCATTCCACATCTGAGGGGATGATCGTGAGATGCCAAGTCAAGTGCTTCAACAGTGCCTGCCATGTGGTAAGCACTCAGTAAAGTTAGCTGACGCCCCTATCACTGGTGTTATTAATGCTAAAAATAAAACATACAGGATGTCAAGCAGATAAACCCATGTAAATAAAGGGCTGACTTTCAGCCTTGTGCCCAGTGCCACACAAAGGCCAGTTTCGCAAACCCTGTGGGCTGAGCCCCTCCCCTGTCCCCAGCCCCAGACTCCCTGCTACCTCCAGGCTATGAGCTCACAAGCCACCTGGACACTGCCCACAGCCCACCCAGACACTGCCCGTAGCTAGCCTGGACACTGCCCATAGCTAGCCTGGATACTGCTCACAACCAGCCTAGACACTGCCCACAGGCTGCCCAGACACTGCCCACAGCCCTCCCAGACACTGCCCAAAGCATGCCTGGACACTGCCCACAGGTCGCCCAGACACTGCCCAAAGCTTGCCTGGACACTGCCCACAGGCCGCCCAGACACTGCCCACGGCCAGCCTGGACACTGCCCATAGGCTGCCCAGACACTACCTACAGCCAGCCTGGACACTGCCCACAGGCCGCCCAGACACTGCCCACAGCCAGCCTGGACACTGCCCACAGGCCGCCCGGACACTGCCCACAGCCAGCCTGGACACTGCTCACAGGCTGCCCGGACACGGCCCACAGGCCGCCCAGACACTGCCCACAGCTCACCTGGATATTGCCCACAGCCAGCCTAGACACTGCCCGCAGGCTTCCCTGACACTGCCCACAGTCAGCCTGGACACTGCCCACAGCCAGCCTGGACACTGCCCACAGACCACCCAGACTTGAGCTATGCATCTCTGGCCTATTGAGGCCACTGGACTCAGATTACTGAGACTCAAGCTTTTTCTACACTGGTTAGATGGTGAGTGGTGCGGTTTCCGGGCAGCCTCTGATGGAGGACACATAGGGGCTTTGCACCACAGACCACAATTTTCCAGGACAGAGACTCGGGAAGCCATCCTATAGACAAACCAGGTTTGGGACAGGGAAGCAGAGGCAGGAGCCCTCTGTGGCATATTTCCATAAACTCAGTGTCTGAACACAAATTTATCACCTCACAGCTCTGTAGGCCTGAGGTCTGGGAGGACTCCACTAGCTTCTCCGCCCTGGGTCTCCCAGGGTGTGGAAGTCGAGGTGTCCTTTGGCCCAATGGACTCCTACTGCAATCTCCTGTGGAGAATCCACTTTCAGGCTCATCAGAGGTCAGCTCTGTGGCTGTGGGTCTGGGGCCTGTTTCTGGCTGGCCATCAATAGGGGCTGAACCCCCTACTTCCCTGGCACTGGCCTCCTGCACCCTTCAGTCCAGTAACAGTGGGCCCAGGCCTTGCCCTTCTGTCTCTCTGAGGACCCTTCCCTCATCTCTCTGGCCAATCTGAAGGCTCGTGTGACCAGATTGGCCTCCCACTATCCAGGGGGACTGCCTTATTGTAAGGTCGGTGATCTCTACTGCATCTGCTCCACAGATGAATCCTCTTGCTCCACAGAGTCCCTTTTATGTAATGCAACATGGTCACAGGTTCCAGGGATTAGAGTGAAGGCATCTTTGGGGGGCCCTTCTGCCTCCCACAATGACAGTAACTGGGAATCTAAGTCCAGGAGAGGGAGTCAGGGCTTCCTGTGGTATGGCCATCGATTCGATTGAAATACTTCACATGGTGCCATAGAGGGGTCAGAACAGTTGAGTGGATGCCATTGCAAGGACAGGTGCGTCAGTGATTCTGTGGAGCAAGAAGCTTCACTTCTGCTGGGTTGTGTGTCTGCTGTGTATCAGCGGGCCCCCTGCTGGGCTTGAGCCTGTGGGTCAGCAGCCTTCTGGGCACTGCCTGCCTCTGCACAGAGGCAGGACCCAGCTATAGTCACCAACAAGTGAATCTCCCTCACAGAAGCCCACACCACCTAACAGCAGCTGGCCACTGCAGCCCACATATTCCTGCACAGCAGTAGGCTAGCAGTCTTGCTGAGCCCTGAAAGTGACAGCCACCTGCACCTAGCCTCTGCAGGCCGGGCCCAGTGACATGCCAGGCACCCCGGAGCTGCCAGTTCAGGGAAACACCCTACTGCAGTGCCCAGGCACAAATCCACCTTCTGTAGACACGGCCTCCAGTGTGGGCTGGGGAGTTTCCAGTATCAGGACAGGGTCCAGTTAGAAACCAAAAGATAAGCATGTCCTCTGGGTGTGTCAGTGATGTGTGTTCTAAACAGGGTCTGCTCTTTCTCATCTTTGCCTCAAAGCGGGACTAGCCGACATGTGACACAGATGCTAATTATTTCAAATAGTTCTTAATTAACCAGACAGTGAGGACTGCCGCTCAACTCTTCCTCTTCCCCTTCTAAAAAAGCAGGGACATTTAGAAACTTTTTATCCACCGCCTCTCACTCCAGCTCTCGCTACCCCTTCAAGGTCAGGTCAGATTCCACGCACGTTATCAGAGTTACTATCTGAGTAACTGAAATAAGTAACTGGGTAACTGCATCTGAAACACAGATGATGAAACTTCATTCCCTCCTATAGCAAGGTTTAAAGAATGTCCTGTATGTGGCTAACTCCACGAAATATCTTAATAAAAAAATTTTTTTTCTTGTATGTTAATTATGATTACGTGGTGGTCCCAAAGTATTTCATGGAGATAAAGAAAACCTAAAACTTTGCAAATGTCTGCAATAGTCCAAAATGCCATGTTTTAAATCAGAAAGACACACAAGTTGCTTCCCCTGACATCTGCGACAGGCAGGACGTTCTCCCCAGGCAGGTTCCAGGGCAGCCCCTCTCTGCATCCCTTCTGGGGCTACCGTGACCCAAAGTGGGAACCATCCAGGTGGAAATGCAGCATATTTTGGAAAAAAGGAGGGAAAAGAGCCATGTGCTCTCAGGGATGAGTTTTTATGCATAGACTTAGAAAAACGAAGAAAAATGATTACTTTCAGCTGTGTCCCCCCAGATTCTCTTTACGTGTGGACAAGGAACAGGCTGGCATCCCTCCTCCCAAAAAGCCCTGCAGCTGAGAACATGCAGGAACACGCTGTGATTAATTCACTTAACACCTGAGGAGAAATGCCATCTCTGTCCCCAAACCGACTGGACCCAGGACAAGAACCTGTGCCCTGGCCTCCCTTGCTGTTCGACATGAGCCAGGACAGTAAACAGCATGAGAAAAAAGGGGATTCTCCAGGGGCAGGGAAGAGGCGAACTGATGAGAGCCCCCACCACGGACAAGGGAAGGGAAGCAGTGGTCTGTGCTGCACAGGCCACGTGGAAACCAGAAGGAAACGAGCCAAGGGGCTGTGCAGGGACCATACGCAGGGACACGGGGGGAGCAGAGGTGGGTGCAGAGGATCTGGGTGTGAAACAGCAGCCCTGAAATCATCATTAAAAGTGCAGAAGAGCCCAGGGACGACACAGATATCCCCATCCGTGGCGGGGGAGGCCAGCCCCAGCTCCTTTCAGGAGTCCCAATTAAAATAAAATAGGTTTAAAAAAAGAAAAAAGAATCAGTATTGTTCATGTTAAAAACCACAAATGAAGAGAGCACCGATAATGAACAGAAATTTCCCGAAAGCCCACCAGGAACAGGGTGGGAAACACCCGAGCCCAGAGCAGGAGAGAGTGATCCCCTCAGCTTTTCAGCACGGAGGGTAAAACACACAAACAGGTGAGCCAGGCACTGTCAGGTCCCGAAGGGGCCACAGGACCATAAAGCAGGATCACAGTCACCCTGAGGAGGCGAGGGCCACCCTGGACAAAGGCAACACCCCATGCAGATTCAGAAAGAAGACGCTTCTCACCCTTCCAATAGGACCCAGCACTAAGTCTATGTAGTTGTTTATATAATTCCAAGATTAAATATAAAAAAATCCTCTTGGCAAGTGAAGTATTATAAATGATTGATCATCTTCACTATTATTAATATCTGGCTTTAAAATCTCAGATTGTACTTTAAAAAAATCTTAGAAAGTATTTCAGGGAGGAGAAGCCAATTCCTAATCTTACACAGGTGACACAGACAATCAGAGACGTATAGATTTAACTCAGGTCTTAGAGACACTAACTGCAGCCACTAAAGACATTAAAAATTTAAGTTTCAAATCATTTAGGTGTAAAAATATATAATTTACTTAGAGAGAGAGAGAGAGAAAGGTAAAAGGGAATGTCGAGCGATGATAACAAGAACTGCTTAGAACGTTAGAGGTCAAACGGAGGTCAGTGGGAACCAAACACGCGTAAACACCTCGCACAGGACACAGAGACTGCGACTGTCCCAGTGCTGCTGACACTCCTCGAAGGCCAAACCAGGCAGCCCCTGGCAGTGCTGGGAGGGGGCGACATCACCACTGTGGTTAGTGGCAGCAATTCACCCCCACCCTTCTCAATAAGTAAATCCATAAATTGCAAAGTGAGGCAAACTTTGCTGTCCATTTAGATGGCGAACAGCGAACTAAATATATACAATTAATGCAATTTCTACATATCAGCAATAAAGAAAAAGCTACTCAGAATAACCACATAACATGAAAATATATTGAAGTAAATGTGATGAAAAATGTGTCTTTATCAAGCAAATATTTACAGAAGAAACAAATATAAATTAAATAAGGAGCATATGATATTTCTAGATAGTAAGATCATTATGCACATTACAAACACGTCAATTCACCCCAAATTATTTAATGCACTAAATGAAATCGCAATAAAAATTCTAACGCCGTAATTTTGCAACTCAACTAAGTCGCATTATATGGGATATGGATCTACGAACGGGGAAGAAAACGAATGACAGGGCGTGGTCCCACTCCAAGCAAAGCATCACATGTGCTCTATGCAGGGCTATGGCAGAGCTAGGTGGCTTGATAAACCTTCAGTGGGACAGACAAAAAGGTGGAAATAAAACTGAACTACATATTGTTCCTTAATGTAATAAGAGAATGTATTTTAAATCAGTGGAAAAGACTGAAGTATTCAATAAATTCTGCTTGAGTAATTATTTAGCTATAAATAATAAATAAATACATCTCAACCCTCTAAATAAAGTCCAGATGAATTATTGCAACAACAAAGTCACAAATGGACCACAGAACAAAAATTTTACATAAACGTCTGTTGTGAAGACAGATCTTGTAAACATGGCCTTGAAGGAAAACCACCAAGGAGAATCTTGATGTATTTGACAACCTAAAGTTTTTGTACCTTTTTAATATTAAAAATAGATGGGGAAAATATGTAAAATATGTGTTATACCCCAATACTATTGAATATGTCCATATGTAAAGAGCAGTTGCAAATAAATAGGAAAAAATGTATCTCCCCTAGAAGAATGGGCCTTGGATACAAGTGGGCAATTCAGAAAAACACAGAGTAGTAAAAAGCCAGTCACATAGGGAAGCAGTTCAATCTTACTAGGAACCAAAGAACCACAACTTAAAACTAGCAATCATTGTTTAAGTGGCCAAAATGAAAAAGATTGCAAAAAGTAGCAATGCTCTGATCTCCAAGTGCAGCAGGTGGCTTGCCCCACGTTCTTACCTTGTGGTGCGGGTGTCGACTTGTGAGAAGTGCCAGGTGCAGACCTGGGTGTCGACTTGTGACAAGCGCCAGGTGCAGACCTGGGTGGCTTGGGCTCCTCAGGGGCATCCGCAGCAGCAGATCCACTTATGATTCTTGCCCCTGTGAAAATAAGCAGAAATACACATGAAGATTTTGACCAGAGATATAAATTATAATATTTTAATATTAAAACGTGGTGGGGGAGTTTGGGGGAAAGACCAAATGTTAATCAAGAGAATAGTTTAAAATGAATCAGTTTAAAGTTAATAACTAGGTATTTATATAAAGGACTAATCTATAACATTCAAAATCATTTCAGGGAAGCATTTAATGATACGGGAAAATTCTCATGACAAAATGCTAAGTGTAAAAAGCAAGATTTCACACACATTATTGTCTCTTTTCTCTTTAAAATACACACTTTTCCTACAATTGGCAAGCATTTATTTTTCCATTTAGAATAATCATATTTAATGTAATTTTTTTAAAAAACAAAGTATGAAGAAGTCTCTCTGAATGCACTTTGGACCTAGAAGCCAAATTTCTTGTGTGCCAAGAAATTACGTTACAAACCTGAACATAGAGGGTCAGCATAACCTGCGGGCAGGGCTGGGCTCCTGGGGTTCCCTCTATCTGGCCATCAGCCCTCTGTGAAACAGCCAAGTAACCACAGTCCCTCTCACTGCAGAGGGGCGCGCAGGCCCATACCCAGCAAAGTGGCCCCAGGGGTGCGGCGGCTGTCACGCTGGGATGTACCTGGTGTCACAGCTGGGTGTGGTCAACACGCTATGGGATCAAAAGAGGAAACAACCAACCACAGTGGAGACAGAACGTTCTGGAAGCAGGTGGGGAGGCCACGCAGGACATCAGAGACCCAGCAAAGCAGGCAGAAACCTCAGTGGGCTTCTGGCATGCTGGCCCAACTCTGCCTGAATCCTTCTCAAACTCGTCTGGGCCAAGAAACACGTAAGGAGTTAACCTAACAGTGGAGAAAAGCTCTAGTGAGGTTTTCTAGAGCCCGATCTCCATAACCAGGCCCCAAGGGCTCTGCTTTCCCTGCCTCCCTCCCCAGCTTCTAGCGGGCTTCTTTAATCCAGCCTCTCCTGCTGGGGATATATATTTATTTTTTCCATGTTTACTAGTTTAATCATAATTTGGAAATTATTCTTCTCTTGTGGTTTTATGCCACGTTTTTAGTGTTCCACTCCTGCCTCCTCTTATATAAAGGTGATCCCAAGTCTTCTACAATTTGCTCGATGGAAACACTGCATCGATCTTTAGATCTGAATTCTGAGAGACCAAATTTTTCCCACCCTTTGAGATTCTTTAATACTCATGTCTTTATTGTTGACTGTAGTTTATGCTCCTATAATTTAGCATGCTTATTTTGTAACATAATTTCCTTTTGCTTTAAAAAGAATGCAAATTGCTTTAAGCAGTGCTTTAATTATTATGTTGTTTCAAAAGGTTTTGTCCGTTTTAATGTCATGTGTTTTTGTAGCTCCATATCTCAATAAATATTTATTCTACTGTGTCGTGGTATATACTGATCGATGGAGAATTTTGTACTCTCTACATTGATGCTGTTCATTTTTTTCTATTTTTACTTTTTTTTATTCTTTTCAGCCTATTACTATATGATGTCATTAAGCGATTTTCAGCCAATTTTTCTCTACAAATTCAAATTGAACCAAAGCGCTGCCGAAACAGCCCGAAAAATTAACCAGGCATTTGGCAATGATAGTGTT
>CAUYPK010098456.1:0-10915 GCA_963574355.1 Loris lydekkerianus | reverse complement strand
ATATATATGTGTGTGTGTGTGTGTGTGATATATACATATATATGCCATTTAAGATGATATATATATATGTGTGTGTGTGTGTGTGTGTGTGATATATACATATATATGCCATTTAAGATGATATATATATATGTGTGTGTGTGTGTGTGATATATACATATATATGCCATTTAAGATGATATATATATATGTGTGTGTGATATATACATATATATGCCATTTAAGATTTTATATATATATATATGCCATTTATGTGGCATTATGTGGTATATATATATATATATATACATTCATACATATATATATATATGCCATTTAAGATGATGCTCTGGCTACCATAACACCAGTCTCAACCCATGGCCTGTATCTCTCCCATCTTTTCTGTGAAGTCTGCTCCAGGCCTGTGCCTAATTCAGCAGTTCTCAATCTGTGGGTCGCGACCCCTTTGGGGGTTCAATGACCCTTTCACAGGGGTCGCCTAAGAACATGCTGCATATTAGATATTTACATCACGGTTCATAACAGTAGCAAAATTACAATTATGAAGGAGCAATGAAAATAATTTCATGGGTGTGGGTCACCACAACATGAGGAACTGTATTAAAGGGTTGTGGCACTAGGAAGGTTGAGAACCACTGGCCTAATTGCGGCCTGGCTCACAGCCGGACTGATTTTTTGTCCTGGTCCCTAAAGAAGAGATACAGTACCTGCCTTGGCTATCCAGGGTTCTTTGTGATGTACAGACAAAGTCATTTCCTAACCAGCTAATCCCTCACTCTGTGCTCCCAAAGAAGGGACACTTAAGGGTTTTCATTCCCTTAGCTTCCATACTAGATTAAATGGCCAGATTGTTGTTCTCTAATTTCCTTCTAAATAATACTAGAGGTTTGATATAATAAACACATTCTTTCCTGGATTTGCTCTGATTTTCCTAGTTATGTAATTTAGTGGCTTCTACCACTCCTTGGCTGGGACTCAGTGGAAGGAGGGGGAGGGGAGGCTCGTGAACAATGGAGGTCATCAGTCTTCACACAGAGCACCCACCCGCTCTTGGATTATTGGGGAAGCTGAGACGGCCCAGATTGGGAGGGACA
Organism: Loris lydekkerianus; assembly: GCA_963574355.1. Lineage (NCBI taxonomy): Eukaryota > Metazoa > Chordata > Mammalia > Primates > Lorisidae > Loris > Loris lydekkerianus. The sequence continues at coordinate 9,821 of CAUYPK010098456.1, read as the reverse complement.
TTCCCATCCAAGACAGTTTGGCTGCCTTCTGATAACCCAAGTTCATCCTGGGTGACTGAGGCCTGACACTCTGCCATGAACTGCCTTGACTCCCTTCCCCAGCTTGTCTGAGCCATCCCTGAACAATCCCACCTCTCACTGTGGCTCAATACTAATTGAGGGCGTCCTTAAAGAGTCCTTTCATTTCCCCCTGTCTGTTGCCAATTTCTTTTTCTACCTCTTTCATCTAAATAATTAAAATGCTGGGTAAGACTGGCCAGCTGACCACTGCCCTTGTTCTCACCATTCTAACTCACAGAAAGATACATCCTGTTTGTCACAGCCTCTTCTGCGGATTCTTATTAAACAAAGTTTTGGTGGAGTAGGGTAGTCATGGCAGCCAAATATGTATATTCTGGGTCACTGTTATCAGCTTCCTATACCTTAAGTTTTCAAATTCCTCCAAAGGACAAGAAAATCCTTTTTCCTTCTTGCTTCTGAAGCTGAATTGACCCTGCCTACTTATGTTCATCTTTGAGCATGGTGGTTTTTTTTTTAAAGCTCTAGAAAAAATCAACAACTTTGGAAGGCAGCCAGTCTCCTCAGTCACCTTCCTTTTTGACTTTGCAAACTTCAGAAGAACCTGCTGGTTTTGAAGAACTGCTAGATGGTCTGTCCTCTGGAAAATTGTCATTGTGTTGTTGTTTACTGTATAATTAAGATTTTTCCCATAACCAAGCTAAAGATATTTTTCCACTTCCTGGGCAAAGGACATTTTCACATAATTCTAAACACACCCAGTCACTCACAGTGAGGAAAAAGCTTTTATGTCTTGATAACTGTGATGGTGCTGAAGCCTCAGATGGCCCTAAAAAGAAAGTTCTCTTGCCTAGGTTTTGTTTCAAATGAGGACAGCATGAGGTCTAGGAAATAGTCTGGACAGTCAGATGTAATAAGACGCAGAGAATCCCAGGCACAGGCACATAGTGCTCTGGGCTAATGCTTTCTGGGAAGAGACATTGGTCTGGAGGTTTTGGAGTCCTAGGGACTGCCTCTCAGAGGAAGGGTAGGGTGCAGTGATCCTAGCTGGGAGTCTGATATTGGGGAAGTTTTGCTCTTGGGCATAGAACAGGAAATATGGAGCTTGGGAAAGACATCAAGAAGAGGTATTTAGGATTAAAGGATCAGGGGATAAAGAGCTCAATTAAAAAGCATTTGAAGCAGGAAAAAAGATGAAGGCAGCTGAAAGCATCCGGCATAAATCCTGGGAGCAGACCCTGTAGTCAGAGTGAAGGGTGGGCTCTTCCCTCGGGGCTGTTGTGGGCAGAGAGCGTGAGAACACAGCTGAGTCCCAGTCAAGGGGTGGCAGCTTCAAAATGCACACTGCAGGCCTGGAGGAGTGCACTGGGGCCAGAGAGAAAAATCCAGATCCCCTAGTCACCGGGGAGACGGAAAGAGAAGCCGTCCTATATTTGGGATGGAAAATAAAAGTGCACTAGCTAGGAACAATGTGATTTCCCCACAGGGAATTAAATCTAGATCCTGATCTGTCATCAAAGCACCATGACCCACCCTCCAGGCAGCCAGGATCCACCAACGTCACTTCCCCACTCGGCCTAGAATGAGCATGCTCTGGACTGAATCATTTCTTCAAAAATGCATACTTTGAAGCCCTGTGCCCCAGCAAAATGGTGTTTAGAGGTAGGACCTTTGGGAGGTAATCAGGTCTAGATGAGGTCATGGGGGCAGGGTCCTCACAAGATTAGTGCCCTTATAGAAGAGACCAGAGAACCTGCCCTCTCTCCTTGCCATGTGAGGGTGCAGCAAGGAGGTGGCTATCTGCAAGAGCCCTCCCCAGTAGCTGAATCAGGCAGTGGCCTGCTCTTACACTTCCTGATTCCCCCAAATGAGAAATAAATGTCTGTTGTTTAACGCCGTCTGTAGCATTTTGTTAGAGCAGCCCAAGCTGATGAAAGCAGAGCAGGCTTCTGTAAGGGGTGTTCTACTTCCCTTCAAGTCCAGCTCAAATGCCACTTTCTCCAAGAAATCTACTCATATTTATCCCCAGCAGAATATCTCCTTCCTACAGTCCTGTGTTTGTACTTCAGTTATAACACTTATATATAACACAGGCCTTCCCTGAAACCCTGACAATTTTATATTCATCTGCTCCCATTTACTTTTCCCCAACCCTACCTTACTTAGTCCAATCCTAAGTGAGGCAAGAAGGACCTTCCAGTTGTTCCAACACGGCATCTGATCAGCCCTAGAGTTATTGTGGCATGTCAAGTGCAGGATAGGCTCCTGAGTGATATACATCCCATCCCTTCCCTTCCCTTGGCCCACTGAGTTTTGAATTTGAGACCCTGAGACCAGTTTTGCCATATAACTACCTCTCCCCCATCTGGTTGCCAGATAAACAATGTTTTAGCACAATATGTCCTGTGCAATATTTGAGGCATCCTTATAACAAAAATTATCTACTGTTTATCTGAAAATTCAAATTTAACTGGATATCCTATATTTTACTTACTAAAACTGACAACCTTATCTCCCTAGCACCACATCATTAAGTAACCTGCCTAAGAGTGCCATGTCCTACTCTTCCTGTCTCCTGCTTTGGGGACTGCAGCCCTGTCCCTGAACCTCAACAGCCCATGAGGAGGGCTTGGTCAAGAACCATGGTTTCCATTCTATTGTATTCTGTCTTCAGAATTTTAATACATATTCCTAAAAAATGAATACAATATTATTATACATTTTTTCCAACTTCATTTCTTATTGCCTACAACTTCCACATTTCATGATTCTGTCATGGACTTATGAAGAACAAGTGTCATCGGGTTGGAGGCCAATCAAAGTGATATACCGTATATACTTGAGTATATACGGTAACTCTAAAGCTCACCAGATAGATAACTTCCTTGGAGTAGTTACATGGACAAGAATTCTCTGTTTCACATAACTATTGATTGTATTTCAAATGAAAAGTCTGAACATAAATTTTCAAGGAAGTGGGAGGTAGAGTCACAGAAGATACTGCTAAAATGAAATGCTATCCTAGACAACTGGTACCTTCCAGTCTGATCACTGGATGCCAGTCTGCATCGAAGGACCCTAAGATCTATTCTCACTTTCCATTTTAGTGATGGCAGCTTCTAGCATTGCACGGTATATAATGATGAATGTGTAGTTACTGTGCACCAAGTACTGTGCTAAGATTTTACATGGATTATTTAATACCATCTTCACTTATCCTTTATGAGAGAACTATTATATTTAAACAGAGGCTTCAAGGGTCTGCTAATGTGTACTAGAAGCAAGATTCAACCCATTCCAAAGTCTACCTCTTAATAATTATGCAAGTGATAGAAGCAATAGCACTAGGGGGGTGGGGCATCTGCTATCTACAGGCAACATGCTAACAGCTTTCTTTGCATTAAATTTGGGGTTGCCAAATGAGTCTGGGGGCCAAATGTGGCCTGTTGCTTGGATGAATATGACTACTTGTTTACATACCATCTATGGTTGCTTTTGCAGTAATAAGAGACTATATGAACCACAAAGCTGAAGATATTTACAATATGACCTTCTCCCGAAAATGTTTTCCAAACCCTATGTTAGATCGTTGACTCTGTCTACTGATAGCCCTAGGAAGAAAGGATTACCCTACTCTTAGAAAAGAGGACATTTAGTTCAGAAAAGTTAAGATGCTTATTCCAGAGCAGTGGATTGCTGACTTCAAAAATTTTAAATGTGCATTTTGCCATAGAGTTTCCTCTTTTTTCAAAGTTGGAGACATGGGGGAGGGGATGCTCTATGTATTCTTATAATCTCATAATAGACATTTTAATACCCAAGCATGAGGGGATGTAATTACCAACAATCCTTTAGGTGAAATAAATTTAATTTTATGAAAAACTATGAATATTATTTCTGTTTGTTTTCTAATTCTGCAGAGGATAGATGAGGACATACTCACAGACCAGCATGAAGTTCAAGGACTAGCAGTTAGGGACCACTTGCTTAGAGACTCTGGCCAGTAAGCGGCAGAGCCAGAGGACACCCAGGACTGCCTGACTCTAAAGCCTGTGTTGGGGCTATCTATCCATTATTTATGCATGCATTCTGTCATTCAAGAGCTGTTTATTAAGCACCTAAGGTATGCCAGGTACCATGTTCATGCCAAGGGCATGATAAATCACTTTCCTCCATTTCTCTCACCATCTCTCTCTTTCCTTTGGCTGTTGATAGAATGTAGAAACTCAATTCTTTTCACAGCTTAGTTAAACATTTTGTTGTTATTGTTATGACAGCTTGACCTGTTGGCCTCTGGGGAAAATACCACAACTTTCGATACTATAGGTTTCCTTTTTGGGGGTGGGGGTGGGGGGTGGGGAAGGTATGTGATAATAAATCTAGAGGCTCTTAGGATAGGAAGGAATTAAATTATTTTATCAAGTCACAGAGACTGTGCAATCAAAATATCTGATTAAAATAGTTTGCACACATGTCTTTCTAGGTTAGAGCTCTCCACTAACAGAACAGAACACAGCCTGTGAGTACAAGCCCTACCTTCTGTAACCACTGTCATCTCTTTAATATCACATTCTTAGAAATTGTTCTTCTATTATAGCAAACTAGCACCAACAAAGCAAACTATGTAAAAATTACACGCAAAAGTTAATTACGTAAAGTGACTATCAGGCACTTGAAATTAGCATTCGTGTTCTTGAACAAATGAGAACATTCAAATTATTGCATTATATATAACTGTAATAGCTTCCATTTAAATATTTCTGATTCTGAATTATTCCTCTTTTTAAAAATTATTACATTGATAAGACAAGTAATACAATGAAAGTTCCAATTGCCCCACTGATCATAGACAGGATATTGAAAAGTAATTAAATAAAACTTACTGTGTATTCTGATTCCACATGTTCATTCGAAGAAGAGGGGAAAGAAGAAAGAGAGACAAAATCATGATTTAGAACATGCTTACATGCAACAAAGCCATAGAATCAACAGATATCGATGAATTATCATTACTAACAATGTGCTAAAGAACATTTCAAAAATTAAACTTTCATAAACACTAAATGTCTTCACGTTTGCACTGAAATTTTTTCATATGATACTACTGTGGTTGGGCAGATAAAAACAAGACAAGATTCAATTAGCCTATAGGTTTGTGGCTAATTAAAAACCAAAGAGTTGGCATTATAAAAGCAGAATTAAAGACTCATAATTCCAGTAGAACATTTCATTAACCACAAAGGAAATCTTTTGAGTGGAAAAGCTGCTTTTATAACCAATAAGAGCTTGTTATGATGATGTCCAAGTGCGATGGCGAATCTTAGTGTGTTTGAGGGCAGTAACCAAACTTCAATCTTTGTAGCCACAGTTGTGAGTGCAGCATTCAGTACAGAGAGTTTATTCCCATTGCATTTCATGCGAGAGGGAAACTGATCTTAGATTTTCATATTATCTAATAGCAAAGGAAGTAGCTTGGGGCCGAGAGACCCAACTGACTCTTTCATACAAATTATAGTCAAATTAGGGGGTGAGGGGAGCTGGAAAACAAACAAACCAAAAGTTCACAGACAGGCTGGGAGTAGCAGCTCATTCCTGTCATCCTAGCAGTCTGGCAGGCCTTAGTGGGTGGACTGCTTGAGCTCAGGAGTTTGAGACCAGCCTCAAAAGGGGCCAGAACCTGTCTCTACTAAAAGTAGAAAAACTAGGTTGCTGTGAGCTGTGATGCCACAGCATTCTACTGAGGGCGACATAGTAAGACTCTGTCTCAAAAATAAATAAATAAATAAATAAATAAATAAATAAATAAATAAATATTAGCCGGGTGTTGTAGTGGGCACTTGTAGTCCGAGCTACTTGGGAGGCTAAGATAAGAGGATCAATTAAAACCAAGAATTTGAGGTTGCTGTGAGCTGTGATGACACCATGGCACTCTACCCAGGGTGACAATGTGACACTTTGTCTCAAAAAACAAACAAAAAAACAGTTCCTAGACAAATTATACCAGCAAATTACTTGAGAAATTTTCAGGAAACAGACAAAAATAAGGAACATAAAACGTCTAGAAATGTCACTAAAAAGACCTTCATCTTCTCCACAGCCATTTATTACAATCACTTTAAGAAGAAAGATGAAATATCTTAGTTTAATCTCCCCCCCACCACAGCCCTCCCCGCTCCCCAGTCTTCCCTGATGTCCCTGTGTCAGTGTCAGGAGAATGCTGATGACCCAGAATTACAAGAGCAGAGGATGAGGGAGATATTACAGGGTTTGCACAAGGCCCTTGTAAAGTCTTGAGTCTTTGCTACATGTGGCATACTGGTTGTACTAAGGGACTTACCTGTAATTGTGTAGGGATAATAGTTCCAAGCCTTCTCTGTAACATAAAATATTTTGGGGACAACAGCTCTGGCCCAGCTAGGCAGTTTGCTAAGAGGAAAGAAAGAAAATGAAAAACAATTAGAGTGTGTTCAGAGCCTCACCATGCTACCACATCTTTCTGGATAACATGCTGGAGACGTCAGAGGAGTTCTGAGTATCTATCCTCTCCGTGGCCACCCCAGCTCTAAGCCTGGTCTTTACCATAGTTAGTCACTTCTTGTGTATATCCGTTAGTCACTTGTGTATATCTGACTGGGACATTATAGGTCTGTAAGTCTCTCCTCTTCAACTGGATTTGCAAGGACATGAGAATTGAGGGCCTGAAGGTGCCATGTTCAGAGCATTTGGCCAGCCTGGGCTTTGTCTCCGCAGAGGGGTAGGGTGGAAGTGGGATGAAGGGATGTTTAAGCCCAAATAGGGCAGGGGGTGGGGGACAGAGACAAATGACAGGCTTGAGCCTAGCAACCCATGTGAGTGGCCTTTTAAAAATGCATGAAAGCAACAGAGAGGAACAACATGGAGATGATAAGAGGAACAAACTATGGCCCCCTTGATGACTCTAGGGCGTTGAATTATGTCTACCCCAAAAGATAGGCCCAGGTCTCAACCTTCACCACCTGTGAATAGGAACTTATTTGAAAATAGCATCTTTGCAGATATAATTAAGGATCACAAAATGAAGTCCTTTTGGATATAGGCTAAGCCCTAATTCCGTGACTGGTATCATTACAAGAGAAAGGAGAGAGAGATTTGAGACTCAGCGGCACACAGAGCGGAATGCCTGGTGAGGACGTGGACAGAAACGGGAGTTAGGCAGGAGGCTGGGAGAGAGAGACATGGAGCAGACTCCCCCGCAGAGCCCCCAGGAACGCAACAGGATGAATTTGTGTGGTTTGAAGCCACCCAGTTTGTGGCAGTTTGCTGTGGTTTATTAGGAAACTAATGAAATCACAGAGCGACTCCTCTGGAGCAAGGGCCTGGGCAGCCATTTGCAGAAAACAAATTCTCGAAAGGCCCAAGTCTCAAGGTCTTTTGTAAACCAAATACTAATGAAGTTTCATTTTGTTTTTCTTCAGAGGCAAACCCTTTAGCACAGTGCAGCCCAGGAGAATTCTTTAAATATTATTTTAAAAAATGATAGTATCTATTCCTTAAAATATATCTGCATAATTATATTTTCCCCCAGCATCATAACCAAGGGTTTATGTCTTTCTAGAGGCTACCATTCTCTTCTCTCCCATTCTGATGCCTTCAGCTAAGCCCCTGGGATGCTAATGTCTAGCAGGAGATCAGGCCCAGGGTGATGACATAGACTCTCGGCTCCTTTGGGCTGCACGTGGGCCATAAAGAACAACAAGAAACAATTTTGAATCTCAGGCTGATATAACTAGGAAAGTGGGACATAGGGCTAGAAGAACCCCAAATCCTAAACCCTTCTTAGACGCAGAATGAAAAGAACAACCAGGGTCAGTAAAATACTATGTACCTTGCGTGTCATCTCAAATTCTTTCTCTCATTTCTGACAGTATCCAGGCCTGGCTTTTGAAAAGACAAATATGTATTCTCAAGGGCTGGGCCAGCCCTAACCCAAGGCTTTCCTGGACTGTTGGTCAGGGTTAAAACAGAGGCAGCAAAGCTCCCCCAAAGTTGTGGAAGCATCAGAGAGGACTATTGCTCTCTGGTGGGCAGTGAGTCGTGAGCCACAGCAGGTTTATAATTCACATAACAATTCTTCTTGCTGCTCTAAGGCAGAATTTTTCACTCCTATAAAATCATCTCTGCAGGAACTGCTCATTTGCCTTACGCTCACACTGCTCAAAAGGATGAGGCCGCTCCCTGACAGGAGTTTTTATAGCTTTTGCCAATGACATATTCAGTCACCGGAGTTGACACCCAGCTCAGGTTGACACCAAAAGGGAGGAAATCAGGCTGGGTGTGGTAGCTCACCTCTATAACCCTTGCACTCTGGAGGACAAGGTGGGAGGATGGCTTAGGACAGGAGTTCAAGACCAGCCTGAGCAAGAGCAAGACTCCATCTCTATTAAAAAATTAGCTGAGCATGGGGGTATGTGCCTGTAGTCCCCAACTGCATGGGAGGCTGAGACAGGAGGATCCCTTGGGCCCAGGAGTTATGAGTTATGACCGCGCCACTGCCCTCATGCCCCACCAACAAAGGGACACCCTCCCTGTCTCCAAAAAACAAACAAACAAATAAACAAAAACCTACTGCAGACAGAAAATCACACTGGCTTGCTGGTAGGAAATGGCTGTAAGCAAAACTTTCCCTGGGTTCTTTCCTGTTGGCCCCCAGAGCAATATGCTAATGGTAGTGTAGGAAGAGACAGCTTCTAGTCACAGGCAAGTGGTTTTCTTGTGCTTTCAAGGGCTCCAGAATCTTCCCCAAGTGAACAACACATTGTTCAGCTTAGGCCAAGTGCCTGTGTCTTCCTCCAGCATCAGAGGCCACATTCCGTGGTTCTCTTGTGGGTAGAGGCTCCATCTGCACACTTCAAATGCTCTAGGTTCCTCACGAGTAGCACTCTGGGGCCCCAGCTCTTCCTTTCCCCATAATTCATTCCCTCTAGCAGTTTAAAAGCCTCCCAGCAGAACCACATTCCTAAACAACAATCATATTCTGGAAGGCGGCTGAAAAACCTTGGCAATTTTCCATTCACATTAAGTTTTCCTATTCATAAATGGTCCATCAGGACTCCAAATTCTAGAATCTGTATTTTAGCTGTTTCATCCACCAATTTATGCAGAATATGCAGCACTAAAATCAATTTGCCTTTTCCAAGAGGATGGCCTAAAAAACATGATCGTTTAGCCAAGACGGCGGATACGATTTTATGCGCCTCTTCTAATTAGTCTGGAAAGGAGGCCCCTTCTGGCATTTACTCAGACAGGTGCAGAAGGTGTTTGCGACAAGTTCCATGATATGCTATTTAAGTAATTTTAAGCCTTCTAACAGACCTTCTCTCAGCCCCCAGGCTCCCCAGAGCACATCATTATTTGAATCATTTGTCTGAAAAAGTAACATTTATTTTTCCCTGCAGCAATGACTTATGGAACCCTGCAGAGAAAGTGGCATTAAATTAGTCTCTGCTGTGGCTGTCACTTTCATGATGTATACTGTCACACAGCCTCCCATTCTAAGAAGAAGGCTGTCACTCAAAGTCACTTCCAGGTGTCAGACAAGAGCTGCAAGTTGGAATCAAGTCATCTTGGCCCAAGGGCCAGGATCAGAACTCCGATAGCCCGTCATGCTGAGGCTCAGGCCTTAGGGCAGGGGTGGCGAACACGTGGCTCTCGAGCCGCATGCGGCTCCCGGCCAAAATGAATGCGGCTCTTTGCCTCTTATCATTATTTTGTATACTGTGGCTCTTTGCCAAGTTTGGATTTTGTTATGCTGCTTCTGAGGAGGG
>CAUYPK010098454.1:0-17209 GCA_963574355.1 Loris lydekkerianus | reverse complement strand
GGGATTTTGTTATGTGGGCTACTCTTACTGGGGTTAGGTGATATCTCAAAGTAGTTTTGATTTGCATTTCTCTGATGATTAAGGATGATGAGCTTTTTTTCATGTGTTTGTAGATTTTGCGTCTGTCTTCTTTAGAGAAGCAGAAAGGAAATTCATCATAGAGTTTCCATATGCCTTATATATGCTGAACTGTGAATTGTCGATGAAAACTCAGATGTGATGCCATGAACCAACAATGTTTGGAACATTAATAAAGCGGAGGGGTGGGGCTGGGAATTGGTGAGGCTCAGCCCCGTTGGTTCATGGCGCCACTTCTGAATTTTTATTGACTGTGGTGGGCACAAATCAGAAGTGGTTTTTTTGTTTGTTTGTTTTATGAAGTTTTTAACAATGTTCTGTGAATAATATAGAGATGATTTTGTGTTTAATATAGATTTCTATTATAGATATAAATGGATATATATAGATATAAAGCTATATTGTATATAGATGTTATGTTCTGTGGATAATTAGAAATATTCATGTTTTATAGAAATAACTCTGAAATAGTGAAAGAAAAGTAAGAAAACTTAGGTTATTCCATAAATAACAAGTAACCTTAGGTAATATAAATTAGTCTTTTTTAATGACAGAAAATAGAGGTAGTAATAATGGCTGACTGCAACTGCATTACATATCAAATAAGATATAAGGGCACATGAAATGTGGTTTGGACATTTTACAAGGGCGCAGCACAAACTGGTATAAATCTGTTTTTCTATAGCAATAAGAGTGTGTGTATGTGCACGCGTGGTTGTGTACGGTGACAGCATAGTATATTTTCAAAACATGCCATTTACATAGACAAATATATCTATTTCTTATCTTAGAATTAAGTGGATATTCTCAGAAATCTGAGCACCACTTTTCATCTTGCTCCTCCTGCTATCGTGTCGGAGCTGAAATCATAATTATAATAACACTGCCAGTTCCTAAACACCTGTTAGGAATAAGGCACTTCACATTAGAGTAATTCTATAACAAGCATTCTTCTTACCATTTAAAAGATCAGAAATTTTAGTTTCAAAGACAGCAAGTGACATGTCCATGTCACATGATTAGAAAGTGATCAGCCAAGATTCAAACCCAGGTTTGCCTCCTGTGCCATTTTCCCCATACAGTGCTCTGCAAAGCATAAACTGAAGTTTGTTACATAACTGAAAATCAGGAGATCACAGAGCTTTTTTTCTGATATGCACAGAAAATTTATAGTTTTGAACAGGATTTTTCAAAGCAATCTACATATTCCACAATAATATGTTACTTTTCTAACCACCATTTAATATTGGTACAGAAGATATATTGCACAATTGATTAATGACAGGAATAATTAATAAGCTATTAAAACTGTCATACAAAACTGCATTATGGAAGTTTTCAACAATGCAAATTTTGAGTCAATAGTTGTCATGTTTTTTTTTGAAACTATGATTTATTTGATAAATAAGTCTCTAAAGAAGTATCATTTATGCTAATTAAATCATTAATCTTAATAGAAATATGATCATTTGTCATTTAAAGACATATGGAAAATCATTAAATAAATTTAGTAACCCAAAGGATTTCCTGTGTACACGTATCTTCATTTCATTATTCACTGCTTAAGATCTCTTTTCAAAATATTATTTTACTTTAATACGCATGCAAAGAATAATGGCTATCAGAGATGAAGTACTGAAATTTATACTAGCTCTAACATGATCTGCTTAAGTGTTTTAACAATGGGGTGGCTGTTTATATAGTGTATTTAAATAATACAGTGAATTTATTTATTGGCTTGTTCACTTGTGCCAGGACATTTTTGCTCTGCATGAATTTCAGTAAAGTTGAAAGGCAAATTAACACCAAGGGATAGTTAGCTTTAAGCCTGAGGTAGTATCAGAACAAATTTTGTAAGTTAAAAACAAGGGAACTGTAGTCCACATGTCTAGATGTGGGGGATCGTGTTTGTGGTTAGAGAAGGAGAGAATTAGATCTTGTAAACTATGAGAATAGAAGAGAAGCTATTGGTTCTAATTATCAAAAGGAGGCAGCTGGCCTGACAAATGCTGGTAGCATAAATACTGTCACTGTCATTGTGAGCCTTTCCAAAGTAGAACGAGAAGATAGTACTGTCAAAAGCAGAAAAACAGAGCTAACAGCGGAAAATATGGGACAAATAGATGGAAAAGAGCTGTTATACTTACTGAGCAAAAAATACAGGGCTTTAATTCTGATGACAAAGACAAGGGGACTTTTATATAGTGACAAAATATTTGATTGATGTCTGGCTGTGTTATGAAGTTTTTTGGTAATAGAAGGTAAGGCAAGAAATTAGTCTTATTGATCCAGTCCCTAAGTATATGAAGACATTTGTTGCACTTAAAAGGTGAGTAATGGACATAAAGCTAAAATATACTAGCAGAATTTAAAGAATTAATGTGATGCAGAGGGTGTAAAAATGCAAATAACTGGAATAGTAACTGCTCACGTTCTGCATGAAATGCGTTCATTATTTCAGTTCTTTCCACCAGTAGGCCTTTTGTGGAGTTTTCTAGGATGGGGCTGCCCCTTGAACCACCTGTTTGAGTGCTCAGATCACATTGTCCTGTGTTATTTGAGTCAGTGTAGTTCAAGACATGAAAAATTTTTCTTTCCTATTTCAAGTGTGATTAATTTATTAAGAGAATTATAAAAGCGACTGTGATTAAATCAAATACCTGGTTAAACTTGGAGTAGCTGTTAAGTATCAGCAATGTGCTTAGGGCAATGCTGTATTGTTGAACATGGGTCATATACACACGTGCAGCTGTGATTCCATTTCACAACACGCACACATACAGGCATAGCTGGAAACTTACTGTTTTCTGAGTTTATAACACTTCAGTGTGAGAAAGCACTTTAGAGGGACTCGTTTTATAAAAGAAGAAACTAAGACCAAGTTAAGTGTGCTTTCTTACACCAGGTGACCCAGCTGTTAAGGGCAGAAATAGCGTGAGCACCAGACTTTTGGCCCCCAATCTCTGCCAGTAAAACCATACCCTGGGAGCTAGTGGAGTCTTTTATAACTGAGCAAAGTGAAAGAGGGAAAGGGGACCTAATCCAATAGATCCCATTAATACAGGCAGCCAGTATGATGGCACCTTCCAAAGACATTTCTGTTTCATTTCATTTTGGCCTGAATTTTGCCCTGAGTTTTTATTTGACTTATATATTTTGGACAGTTGCCTTACTTTTCCGCTTTTATATGACTATCTGGGCAGACTCTATTGCTATAAATTTAACATCCATTAAGTATTCTATTTTAAAAAATATCTTTATTTAAGAAATATGGAATAATTTCCATTAATACTGAAGCATTCTAAATATGGATCCTATGTCCTTTCTAAAATATCAAATTTAAAATGTTCTTTTAAATTAATTTTTTAGGATAATGCTAGCTAAACAAATATTGGATGATGAAGAAATGTTCAATTTATCTTAAATAAATGAATTCTCTTCTAAACTTGCTTATATTTCATTAAAGGACAACTAGTAAGTTTTCTTATAAAAAAAATAAAAATTATTTGAAACAACATTAGCCCTTACTATAAAATATTATCTTAAAATTGATTAGGAAACCATTCTGAGTAGGAAAATAAAATATGATATTGTTGGAATTTGTAAAACAAACTGAGTTCTATGATTTTTTTGCATTAATAAGTTACATTTTGAAGGGTCTTTTGAAATAATAAGCTCTTTCTTCTAAATATACGTTTACATATATGTTATAATTTAGTTTTTATGTCACAAGTTTGAAATTAACATCTCTCATTTATGTACTTTTAGTACTAAAATTCTCAGTCTAATTTTCTAGAAGCTTTAGTTACTGGGACACTTATGGTGAGATTTTTTAACTCACTGACAAAACATATTAGTCAACAATTATGCAACATTTAAAAAATATTTATAAATACAAAAATCACTTAAAATATGCATTTGCGTTATAAACAATCATACAGAGAAATATTTACAATCAAAAGTGTTGATTAAACAAGATATACTTACACAGTCCCATCTAATAATCCTCTTAAAAAGATGAACTAAAGCTACTTAGTACAGATACAATTTAAATTTGAAGAAACACCGTTGTCGTGAGGACACTAGTGCCTTACGTATTTGCATATTAGCAATGATTTTCATTTGTAGGATGGTTCTTATTCATGCCAGCTTCCAGTGTACTGTTTTGAGACTCGTGGGTGTGCTAGAACGGAACATATTTCTGCATCTGTGAAGTAATCCCACACACCATTTTATATGACAACATCTGATTGTCCTAAGACTAAGCATTAACAGTGAGACAAAATGTCAGCCTCTGCCAATACAGGGTTTGAATTTCTCCTGTAATAACATCTGCTTCAGCTTTCATAGTATCCAATTTTATTTAATGAGATGTTACTTAGACATGTAATATAAGGAGAAAGGATGTTTTTTATGCTTGTTTGCTTTTTCTATCTTGTCATATCTCAGATTTGCTTCTTGCAGACAAAAAGCAAGCCACCAAAAGTTAAACACAGTAGACACCTAAGTGAGAAATAAACAAGGGGACCTGGGTGCAAAGATGATGTGCTTCTTTTTATACCTGTGGTACAGGCAGAAATTATAAGCAGTGGCATGTGTGTTTATTTTCTATATAAAAATCGCAAAGTAGATAAGCTTTACTAAAAGCTAATATGTGTATTAACACAACTGCGTTCTATACTGAAGTGGAGTGCATGATCAGTTAGAAAAATATAGCATATTTTTTAAAACTAGAAGACTACAGGTAAATAAGAATGCGTTTACCTTAAAATGTGCTGGTGAGTAAAAAGGTTAGAACAAGATTGGTATACACAGAGTTTAAGGTCTGCTTCTCTTAAATATAAAAGTATGTATGTCAACCTCTTAGTCCCAGGAATTTTCTATTTATACATCTTACCCTAAATATACTTCCTGACTCAGACCAAGGGCACGTGGTCTTATCTTCTGGAGCAACTGGCAAAGCATGTATCTTCTCTGCTGTTTATTAATCAGTGTAAATTCGGCTCTGAAGACTTGAAGCCATGGTGATTACTACCTGGAAAATATGCTGGTCTCTCTGCAGTCAGTCTTAGGGACACACCTGTCACTCCTTTTGTCTCTATATGTGACCAAGACAGTCCCAAACTTCTAGGGTATATCTCTTCTTTGAATATGTAAAGTTTTCCATACTTTGTAGAGAGGGGTATGTTCTTAATATCCTTCCCCCTTTTCTTGGTAGAATGTCTTTGTGTGATTATGTGTAAAAAATAGAAATGGAAAAAAAGAAAAGGTTGTATTTGGGTTCTGGGAATATGGATGAATACTTTTTTGTTTTTAAGATGTGAGTCAGGTGAGAAATTTAAACTGAGTAAAAGATTATTGTTAAAATGGAAAATTCTTTTGAGAGTGCTTAGTTGAATAAAAATATATCAAAGATGAATTCAGTTTAATGAAACTTAAGAACCCCTTGATTATATTCTATGCATACCTCTTTTAAAAAATGGGCAAACCTTTCAATTATATGATTTATATGATCACTGAAAGATCACTTGCATTGGTCTTTGTAGAACGCTTCAGTGTATGGGCCATTCACCCCCAGCATTGTTGTTTAAACAAATATTTGTTTAAATGATCTGTTTCCAAAGCCAGCACATACACAGGAACTCGTTTGATATTTTTTGCCCTAGCAAACTAGCTCACACTCTAGGGCAGAAAAAACGTGCATGTTGTGGGAATGAATGGTTTAAAGAATGAATGGTTTCACTTGCAGATCCCCATAAGTGACACTTGCCGTCTCTAGTGCAATTCCCATTTTCTTCTGTTCTTCCTTTTTGAAGAACTTCATAGGATTGTGCTGCTCAGCCCCTGTAAGTGAGGCACAGATGTGTGACGTGCTTTGGCCAATGTGACAGGAGCAAAAAGTAAGGAGTATCTCTCTGGGTAGAGTGTTTAAGACGTGATCTTTACTCTCCCTGATCTAGACTTTGTGAAAACCTGTGTCACCATGGAGCCTTCATCAATCTGGCACCTGCCCAATTACCCTAAACGCAGCCCTCCCTCTGCGTGTGCATTTGACGTGTGTTAGAAGCAAGCAACACAGTGCTACAAGAGATACAGATTTGGGGGATTGTTTCTGAGTAGAGAATCTTACCCTATCCCGCCTCTCAAATATATTGAACTTTAGAGACAAAGTGAAATTCTAGTGAAAACAGAATCCTGAAGTCAGTTACGGTGTCACAACTACAGACTGTTGTATGAACATGTCTCTAATTCAGATCCTAATATAAAAATATGTTTTATGACTGAGCAAAGTTATACTTTTTACACAAAGCTATTGTTTAAAAGATAACCAAGATAATATTTTATAAATTTGAAAAAATCCGTTTGGGAAAGTTTAACTTATAACTTTGTACACAAGCTTATTCTGATAAGCCGGATGTCTGAGGGCCAGGCTGCTGTTCTTGTACAACTGAAGAAAGGCTCTTCTTGTTAGTGAACAAATCAGAGAAACCGGGAGTGTTTTGTCATCCTGTATATTGTTGGGACAATCTTTATATGAAAGTTCTACCATATCTACAGGAATCTGCAACTTCTTTCTCTGTTATGTACGTTTTACTCAAGGTCTGATATATATCCACTCATTTTGAAGAAGTCATGTGCTACTACTTTGGGAAATGACTTTGCCAGACTTGGCTGAATACAAATGTGGCCCGTGATTCTGCAGAGATTACAGTCTAATGCATCAGGGGTCCTCAAACTATGGCCCACGGGCCACATGCGGCGGTGTGATTGTATTTGTTCCCGTTTTGTTTTGTTACTATAAAATAAGATATGTGCAGTGTGCAAAGGAATTTGTTCATAGTTTTTTTTTTTTTAAACTATAGTCTGGCCCTCCAACAGTCTGAGGGACAGTGAACTAACTCCCTGCTTAAAAAGTTTGAGGACCCCTGGAATAGGTAGACATGAAACAAATACTCATTCTAGGGATACATAATTATAATTTCTGATAAAAGCTAAGAAGTAACAACCAAGGCACTGAGAGTAATATTACTTGTGGAGTAGTGGCATCTGAACTTCTGTTTTAATGAAACCCTGAAGATGGCAGGAGCTACCCAAGCAAAGAAGGGGGCAGAGAACACCAGGCAGGGCAAATGATAAATGCAAAAACCCTAAGTCAGGGGAAGAAGGTGTGTTGGAGGGCAGTGTGATTGGAAAGAGGTCAGTGCCTGCAGCTGAATAGCAAGAGCAGGAGGGGATTGGCATGATATGATCCAGCCATGAGCCAATTCTGCAGACTTACTGACCAGGTTAAGAATTTAAGATATTTACCTTATATTCTATCTAAAATCATGGAGCATTTAAAAAATATCTATTTGATTATCTATCTATCTATCTACCTACAGAGTCTCACTCTGTTGCCCCAGGCTAGAGTACTGTGGTGTCATAGCTCATAGCAACCTGAAACTCCTGAGCTCTTGGGCTCAAGTGATCCTGTTGTCTTGGTCTCCTGAGTAGTTGAGACTACAGGTGTGCACCACCATGCCTAGCTATTTTTTTTTTTTTTTTTTTTTTTTAGTAGAGGCAAGGTCTAATTCTAGCTAAGACTGGTCTTGAACTCCTAAGCTCAAGCAATCTACACTCCTCAGTCTCCCAGAGTGCTCAGATTACAAAAACATGAATCAGCATCAATTTATAAAAATTAACACTTATCCTCATACAAAATTACTGGAAATGAATTAAATACTTTTGTGGGGAAAATAATTAAAGCCTCTTTTTAAGAAAACAAAAGTTTCAAATAAATGAAAATTAGGAATGCATTAGAGTGACTCACTTTTATTGCTATCATGGTTTATTTTAATTATTTTTTGGCATGAAAAGAAAACATTTCATACCCATTCTTTCTGAATCCTAATTTCTTCTGTATTTTCTCATTAAGCTTTATAGTTCAGAAAGAACAGTTCACTCCTTGTCTTTTTACACTTGGTTTCCCAAGATGAGAAGAATAGAAACTTGGTAAAGTTTGCTTTAAACAATCCCTCTCGAACACTTCCTAGCCTCCTGTAGCACTGTAGCCACCAAGTAATCCAAACTGTAGGATTTTCTGGGCAGGACTATAGCAATTTGTCCTATATCATGGTCTCTTTCCTAGAGCTTTTGCTTTTTACAAATTTTTACAGCTGAGTTCTGTCAATGAAGACACTCTGTAAATTGCTACCCAGAGAAGACATACTCAAGTAAAAGGATAAATGTTTATACATAGATACATTAAGTAGGAATGCATTCAGCTGCAAGTTAAAAAAAGTACTGAACTGAGTAAGTTATTTTAGCCCTTCTTCCAGTTAGCTCTTGCAGTGGTAAATGCAGTCCCCAAACATCTCAGGAGCATATGTCACGATGGAGCCTCCATCATTTCTCTCGCTCAGACCTGTGGGATAGCAGCAACTCTGCTCAGCATGGTTCACCAAGTCTTTGCTCCAGACTCCAGGCCAAAGGAGCAACCCTGATCTGGGGTGTGGTTCCCCTGGAGGACAGCTGGAGCATGAGGCCATCCTGACTTCTAAAGTTCAGTGAGAACTTCCACTCACACGCAGTGCGCATCATGTCATTCACATTCCACTGTCCAAAGCAGGTCTCGGAACCAAGCCTGGCGTGCCCAGGAGACAAATAATTCAGCACTGACACTGGTGTAAAGGCTCAGTGATCCTTTAAGAATGCTGACTCTTCCAAAGTCTTATCTACCTTTAGGGGTAGTGGTTTAGCATTTACACTTTGAAAGATATTTTTTTTCCGTCTTAACGTAGCTGCCTCTAAGTGAACTGTTGCCAAAGAAGAGCAGGTAGTAGATACTAACTGTTGAGTTCCCAGAGCCCCTTGGCTGGTGTGTTCTGGCCAGCATGCAGATCTGTTTCATGTGGTTGTACTTATGAATTTATTTTGATTTTTTTCTTCCTTGATTAAGTTGAAGTGTATTTTATAAATTCCTCACAGAAATTACCTTTGCTATGCCCTATTTCTCTAGGTTATGGAGGGAAATTTAGATTAATAGCAATTTAGTTTTAGTTTGGGGAAACAGAATTTGTCTTTCAAGCATTGAAGCTTAGTTATTAAATAAAATTTTGTTTTTTCTATTAAAATATGGAGGACATGTGTAGTGTTTTGGACTTAAGGAATGGAAGTATTAGGGAACTTCTGAGACAATTATCAATTCATAGAGACTGGCATTTCTTTTCACATTCAAAACCTCATGTATTTTATTTTTGTTAAAGTCTACTAACTATATCTGAAACATTGGGTTATACCTATTATTGAATGAACCATATTTTCACAAATAATACTTTTGCTGTATTAATAAACGTTATCACTAAAATTAGGAGCATTTCTAGTTAGTTAAATCCTTTGAAGTAAATAGATAATATCATTCATATTTCCACTTCCGTAGGTGTTCTTTTGAAACCACGTGTTCTTCTGGACTCCTGTTTTGAAGGGTATCACAATCACCCCTGGACCAGTGCTTGGCAAACATTTTTTTTTTTTTTTTTTTTAATTTTGGAATGCTTTTGTCAAGTGAAATAATGATGCAGAACTCCAGTACATAAAATGGGGACAAGTGAGACTGCTGTGTTTCAAGTGACTGTGTTTTATGTTCAAGAATTGTCGTGCCACTATATAATTATTTTATAATTTCTCACTTCCTTTTTAAACAGAAAAATATCTTACCCCTCATTGGGGGAAATTATACAAAAAGGCATCATTTGTTATTTTC
Source organism: Loris lydekkerianus (assembly GCA_963574355.1). Lineage (NCBI taxonomy): Eukaryota > Metazoa > Chordata > Mammalia > Primates > Lorisidae > Loris > Loris lydekkerianus. Next base: position 7,389 of record CAUYPK010098454.1, on the reverse strand, counting down.
AGTTACAGATTACTCACAAACTTGGGGCTGAGCAAAGTCATCTGAATTGTTTTATGAGCACAAACAGGGCTACATCTCATTCATTCTCAATTTTTTTCCTCTTGACTGACAAAGGGTGATATTATCCACACAAAGACTCTCAGAAGCCTCCATTGCATCATACCAATTATCAGTATGGATGCCAGCCTTCTCTAAGACAGAAAGATATTTGGGACTGCCAGTTCTGCTTCTTAATGAATATCTTCTGTGGTCGCCCAAATAGGCAAATGGTAGAGAAAACACAACTCCAGGGTAATCCAAGGCAGATGAAAAGACTTGCTGGCATTGATGAATGTGGCGCATTAGGATGGCTTTGGGGTTTGTACTTGTCAGGGCTTGGAATTGTTTACTTTCCTCATCCTAAATGCCTTGTTGAGGTTGGCTGCATTTTTTGTGAAATTGGACTCCCGGCTGATCACAGAAACAATTTCAAAGGCAAAGCTGGACAGAATGATTATTTTCTCAAAACTTTATTTCTCTTTTGACCCAAAAGACAGAAATATTTAAGGGTATTTTGGGGTGTCTTCTGTTTTGGAAGACATCGATTTTTATTGCTCTTTGTGATGCTTTTGCTATCAGCCACCTTGGCCTTGAAGTTTTTGTTTTGGCAAATATCTGTCAGAATTACATTTTGCTGTCACCTGTTTTAGTGGCCTGCATAGTCAATTTGCAGTAAAATTGTAAGAGATTTTTTTTTTAATGTTACTTTCCAACCAGGTGACCTTGGGAAAGTTATTTTAACTCTATACATCATAATTCATTTGGCCTTGAAGTGAGCATAACACCCATCTCACATAAATGTCATCATGATTAAAAAATGTAATTAAGAAAAACAAGCTTGTACACTATTACTTTAATGATACTTCATATATGCAAAATGAATTACCTTATCCTGTCTTCGATTAAACTATTGATTCACTATTTCTTTTGCAATAAAGACCAAGATTCATATTTTTTGCTACAGAACCTTCAGTCCAGCTTCACTTCCTACATGCCCAAAATGCAGATATTCTTTCAGTCTTGAAAAGGCCTTGTCCCCTGCCCTGGAGCCTTTGCACATGTTTTTCTTATTAACTGCTCTTTTTACCTGGATAACTCCCGCTTTATCATCCTATTTCCACAGAGTGATCCCTGCTATCATCTTCTCTTTAGACACTGTGCATATAGCAGGAGTCTACACTGCTATAGAGAAAGTTTGAAAGCGCCTGAGTCCTCTGGGTATGTTCCTTGAGTGTAAACTGCTATCCTGATCCACAGCTGTACCTTTCTGATCCTTTGAAATGCTTTATCTCAAATATTTACAGAAGTACCTCAAAATAAATTTATGTGCAAATGGATAAAATGAGAAGAAATGAGGTAACGTTTATTGGAGACCTACTATTGTTTCAGCACACCATCTAGCCGTGAGACATGTAATCCTCACCAACTCTGTAAGCAAATAAGATTTTTAGGAAAAGAATAAAAATATATAGTCTCTAAAGGTATTTTGTGTCCCTTCAAATGGAGAAGAGAAACATGTACAATTTAGAGGCTAAAAACATATTTTTCTCTTGTTGAAAAGCTAGAGGATTACAGGAAAGTTTTGTTACATCAGGAAGGTTCCATGTTGTAAAACATTCTAATCTTTCTTCAAAGAATAACTTTACCATTTGTGTACAACAGGCTAAATGAAATTCAAAGCTTTAAAAATATGATATATAGGGCGGCGCCTATGGCTCAAGGAGTAGGGCACCGGCTCCATAGACCAGAGGTGGTGGGTTGAAACACAGCCCCGGCCAAAAAACTGCCAAAAAAAAAAAAAGATATATAACGTATATCTTTTACTTAGTATAATAGGATTATAAATTGAGGTATTAAGCATGGAAGTATCTATGATGTTCATACTCTTTTGCAATATAAACCCAAGAAGGGGAGCTTTGAAATTGCCTGCAAGTGACAAGAATGAGTTGTGAGCTATCACTGTAAACATTTCTTGGGATGTTTTATCACAGTATGTGATAAAACACTTGCAGCCAGTTAAATGAGGGCCACTGACCTTGTCAGAATGAGACAGCCAAGCACCGGTGAGTTCAGAAAGAGCCACATGAACTATAACCAAGAAATATTTCCTTCTAAGATTTTTAATTAGCAAACTATTCCACTGTTTATCTTAAACATGGTACAAGATAATGCCTTTGGTTCTTTTATACAACAGATGAATATCAACTAATAAAAATCTTTGTTACAAAAATAATTCTTAGCATGTAGGGACTATAGATTCTTGTATGAATCTGTAAAGAATGGAGGTTATTATGGGCTTAAATCTACTACTGTAGATTTAACAATACGAAGAGCTGATCTGACACTCCTCACCCAATCTCCATATCTCTAGGTATGTTGGAGAATAAATCAAAATGCCAAAATAAAATTATTAATAATTGACTTAATTTTTGGTTGATTTAAAACATTGACCTACTCAAGGTTGTTTTTCCCCCTTTCCCTATTTGTAAGAACTTAAATATTATTGTAATTGGTCTCTCTGACTTTAGTCTCCCCCACCCATCCGTCAGATTAATTTCTGTGAAAGCCTCGTTGCAGAATTAATTTTCCTTTTCAGAGATCCCTCACAGTTTACCTTGAGTTTTATAACCTCACAGGTTCTAAAAAGTCTCAGTTTCCAAAGTTGACCTTTACCAGCCTTCAAATTGCGCTTACAACTTTCTCAAACTTATTTTTTGCTCCTCCTCTATACAAATGGCACACTCCATTAACGCTGAGCTGAGTTCTCCAAAGAGACCTTGTGTTGTAGTAGCAGAACCATCACTGCCGAGACCCACACACACCCAGTTCCACTGTTCACCATGGGTGTAAGTTCCTGGTGACCTTCAGTTTCCACTTCTGTAAAAAGAATCAGAATTAACAACTACAAGCGCTCTCCTAAAACTGTGAGAAAGACAACATCAAATAATATGCACAAAGCAACTCTTGCAGCTCACCCAGCACTGCTAGCTGAGAATTAACAGATGCTTGGGCTTCTTACCTGGACCTCCAGGCTTCACTGAATTCTTACTTCCCCTAAAAGTAACAGCGAGTTGCCCTATTGCAGTGGTCCCCCCATCTTTTTGGTGCCATGGAAGACAATCTTCCCATGGATGGGGTAGGCGGAGAGGTGGGGGTGAATGCAGTTGGTTTGTTCTGGTTTCTGTGCAGTCAAACTGCTCTGCTGATGACAATCTGTGTCTGCAGTGGACTCCACCACTCCCAGCGCCAGCATCATGGCTTCAGTGTCACCTGGGATCATCAGGCATTACATTCTCACGAGGAGCCACAACCTCCATCCCCCACATGTGCAGCTTACAGTAGGGTCTGCACTCCTGTGAGAATCTGACACCGCAGCTGATCTGACAGGCAGAGCTCAGGTGCTGATCACAGCAAAGGGGAAAGAGCTGTAAACACAAATGAAGTTGTCGGTGCTCACCTCCTGTTGTGTGGCCTGCCATGGCCAGAGGGGGGGACCACAATCCTGTTGAATATAAACACAAAATGGAAAGAAATAGTGTAGCATTTGTGGTCAGAAACCAGCAGTTTCTGATGATGAACACAGCAGTCTCGGTGACCCTGAGTTTCCTCATCTGTAAAACACGGAGAGTCATCCTGATCTGACAGGGTGCTGGAGGAGGCAGATTCAGTGAGATACGGCATGTCACGTACTTAAAGTCATTTCATTAACTCTCGATAACTGTTATTTATGTTATTGTAATTGAAAATGAAATTCACCTGTTCAGTTTAGTAGCTACCAAAGCAGATTCTTTAATTAAACTGGTATAAAGGCATTTCACCTAACCTTATTCTTGGCATTTTGAGTATTATTTGTGGGTATAATATTTATTCCTTATTTCTCTAAAGTATTGGCCTTTGCCCATTACTAATCAGCAAAATATAAAATCCTAAGAAGTGACTTGTATCTCTAGGCTTTGGATTTTCTGTTCTCTGGATCCTGAGTAACAGCACAGAATTTAAGTGAACCTAGTAACTCCCAGCGTGTCCCCTGCTGTTTTCACAATAGCATCTGAAGAATGGCATTTGTAGGAGGTATTATTGCCTTTAGAAATATATTATGAAGATAGACATTGTACATGTTTGTATGTCTACGTGTCTGTTGTTCTCCTGGGATATTTTTAAGTATGCCAGTGGTAAAATATGGCATTCTGTGGTTGAGTATTTTCCTAGTAGAAAATGTCTTCCTTCTTCAATCACTTCTCTTTGATCAGCTCATCCTAACTTAAAATCTCTCAGTATGCGCTCTGATTCCTGAAGAGTTTTCAAATTCCTCCTCCCCCTTAGTCCAGTTATTGGCCCCCTCCCCAGTTCAGGTTTCATTTCCTCTGCCCTCCGCCCCGGCCCCTGCCTGGGCCTCGCCGACCCCTCCCTTCCTTGGGACTCGGCCACTCCAGCTCCCTGGGCAACCTGGGCTCCCTGACACTGGTCAACACAGACCTGTGCAGGGCTCTTCTGACCCCTCGTCCCCACACTTGGTGGCCTGGATCACAAACACACACAGTGATTCTGCTCTCACCCTTCAGCATTTTGGCAACACTAAACGATTAGGAGTTCTAAAAATATGCCCCTGTTATTTGCCAGAAACACCAGCAACCTCTTTCTACTAATTCTTTAAATGGTGGTTCCAAGTGTCTCTTTCTTCACGAAGACTTTGTACATTTTCCTTCTTCTTCCATACAGGGAAAGTTGGGTTGTTTTCCTCCATGTTTTGAAAGTAATTTGTATATATCCCTATTGGAAGACTAAATTATGTTAAACTTTCATTTTTTTCTGTGTTTTCAATAGGATGTTAGGTTATCAGAAATAGCACCTTTTTTTTGGAAAACTCATCTTTTAGCTCACTCAATAAATCTAAAGAATAAATGAATAGCAAAAAAAAAAAAAAAGGACAAACTGGATGTGAAATTAACAACTCACCTGTGTACACTTATTGTTCACTCTCTGAAGTAGAATGCAATCAGGCTCATCTAGGTTCTAAATTATCTATTTCTTCTAGTGGCTAGATGCAAATGAAAGCATTTACTAAAACTTTAATTTTCTAAATTGAATGTATAAAAATAAAATAAAATCAGTGCAGAAGTAGGGAGAGAGAATGTGAGTTTTGGCATTGTAAAAGCTAGATTTAGATTCTAGCTGCTTCAAGAAGTGATGATGAAATTTGAAAAAGGCTGAATAAAGAACCTGAAGGTGTCCCTGAATAACAAGTAAAATGCAGTTCTTAAGTTGCGTTTGTATGTAAATTGGAACAGGTACAGTTACCAATTACCTGTAGTCGCCTCCATTTGTAGGTGAGAGTCATCCATCAGGCAGATGTTTGTAACTTGGAGATTACCTGTAAGAATATTAACAACATCTGTCTCACCACTTGGTCATGAGAATCCCATGAAATAAATAAATGGAGATGTTTCATAAATTATTAAAGCCTAGATGTTTATAATATAATCTAGTAGGTTTAAATTTATAGTCACAAATTCAGATGTGCCAAAATATTAATATAACTTTCAAAAGGCATCAGTTATAAATATTTGTTTTGTTTTGTTTTTTTATTATTTATTTTTATTTGTATAAGTATTTTTGTACTTGTTAAATTTGTTTTTCCTTGACAATTTATAAAGTTGTTTTTCATTCCCAAGCAGCATATTCTTCCTCTTTCTGTCTTCTCCACATTGCTCTTGCTGTTGCTGGTGTGTTCGAATGTGTGACACAGGTGAGGGAGGCACCTGTTCCCCTGGTGTGTGTGTATGTGTGACACGTGTAAGGGAGGCGCCTGTTCCCCTGGTGTATGTATGTGTGACATGTGTGTGGGAGGCACCTGGTCCCCTGGTGTGTGTATATGTGACACGTGTGTGGGAGGCGCCTGGTCCCCTGGTGTGTGTGTACGTGTGACACGTGTGTGGGAGGCACCTGGTCCCCTGGTGTGTGTGTATGTGTGAGGAGGTGTGTATGTGTGACACTTGTGTGGGAGGCGCCTGGTCCCCTGGTGTGTGTGTATGTGTGAGGAGGTGTGTATGTGTGACACGTGTGTGGGAGGCGCCTGGTCCCTTGGTGTGTGTGTACGTGTGACACGTGTGTGGGAGGCGCCTGGTCCCCTGGTGTGTGTGTATGTGTGACACGTGTGTGGGAGGTGCCTGTTCCCCATGCCAGCCTTTGTTCTCTGTCCTCTTAGTTGCTGTCCAACTACTGGGTGAATGACCCCAGTACAGTTGCCCTTAAAGTTCATGTGCCTCCCCCGGGACTACTAAGCACTCAGACACCTTGTATTTCATGTTCTCTTATCCGGCTCCCGGTCCTTTCCATCCACTCAGCCTTTCAGCACTGTGTGCTCACCACAGAAAGGCTGAGCGCAGAAGCTTTCACTTTTCACTGGGGAATGAGAAATCCTCACGTCCTCATGCCCGTGTCCGGGCAGATGCCCTTAGTCTGCCAAATGCACACCTTGTTTCTCAGGGTAATTGTGGGTCCAGGGTGTTCTAAAAGGTTTATAGACTCCAAGGGTTATATTTTGTGAAGAAAAACACAAGATTAAAATAAGAGATGCCATTAAAGCTATTTGGATGTTCCTGCCCATCCACCCTGCACCTGTAATCCTCGAGGTGGTCCGGGCGTCAAGCCCTCAGCGGGTCCTTACTGCAGTTGTTTTGTTTTGTTTTTTAATCGGTCCTTCTTACTATGTGGTGAAATCCCTGTTTTTTTTAATGGTGGGGAGTCAGAACCTCAGTCAAGCCTTGTAGTCTGACTGACAGTCACAAGCTATGCTGTGCCTGTTTCTTCCAGCTTGATACTTAATGTCCCGCTTTTCAAATTTCGAGAAAAATCTCTCTCTCTCTCTCTCTCTCTCTCTCTGTGCAAATGTTTTATCAACACTTTCTTTGTTTTCAGTTATATTATATTTTTTTTTTAATTTCTTTTATTTTTTTTTTCTTTATTTTTCATTGTTGGCGATTCATTGAGGGTACAATAAACCAGGTTACACTGATTGCATTTTTTAGGTAAAGTCCCTCTTACAGTCATGTCTTGTGCCCAAAAGGTGTGGCACACACCAAAGCCCCACTCCCGTCCCTCCTTCCCTCTCTTTGCTCTTCCTTTCTGATTTCATTTCTTTTTTTTTCTTTTTTTTTTTTTTTAGCAGGAACTCAACTTTATTTCATCAAGCAGCCGCTTATATAGAGGGTGGGGAAGGGGCGGGGAAAGAAGGCGGGGGATGAGGTGCGTGACAGGGTTGGGCCAATGGCATGGTACCACATTGGCTGCATCTAGGTAGAGTCAGTTTCAGGCCGGGCCTTGCTGAGTCATTGCTACGTGGAAGTAGCT
>CAUYPK010098450.1:0-41343 GCA_963574355.1 Loris lydekkerianus | reverse complement strand
GGATGGGTGGAGGGAGGGTGATTGGTGGGACTACACCTGTGGTGCATCTTACAAGGGTACATGTGAAATTTACTAAATGTAGAATACAAATGTCTTAACACAATAACTAAGAAAATGCCATGAAGGCTATGTTAACCTGTTGATGAAAACATTTCAAATTGTATATAAAACCAGCACATTGTGCCCCATGACTACATTAATGTACACAGCTATGATTTAATATAAAAATCAAAAAATAGTTAATATAGGCACTGCTTCTTGGAAAATTGAAATGATTTCAATAGATAAGAATGAAGAATGGGGCATTCAAGTAGAGATAATAAGATAACCACAAAAACGTCAACAAAAAACTATGGATTGTGTCAAAGATCAGCAAGAAATTCTATATGGCAAGACTACCAACAGTGCATTGGAAAAGCATATTAGAGTAAGAATAGGTCCAAATTACATGGGATGTGAAAATTTGAACTTCTTTTGGCACTCTGTGAACTGAGAAGTATGTGAGGTACTTCTGATGATTCGGGATAAATCCATCATCCAAATCCATTGGACGATGGACTTGGGAAGAAAGAGGCTTATGGCCAGAAGAGGTGTTAGAGACCTTTACAAGGGTTCAGACCAAAACTGATGAAGTTTGTCCTGTGGTTGTGGATGGAAGCAGAAATAGAAGCATAAATTTATGAAGCACTAAGAGGTAAAAACCAAATAGATCTTAAACATGGATTGGGTATTGCAGAGGTGGTAAAAGTAAATAGTTCAGCTTGTCAAATCCAGATAGAGATCTCTGGGGGACAAAACAAGAAGTTTAGGCATTTCTATGTCCTTTTTCCCTTTTAAAGTAATGCAATAGCAAATCACATGTTTCTTCCCCCAAACCATCTTCTAAAAACTCTACTGTTCATGCCCTGCCTTCTCTCAAAGAAACACACAATTTTGAGGAAAATAAAAAGCTTTTTAAAACTGATTGCATCAGAAAGCTACTGAATAGAATGTAATCTTACTAGATGATTTTCAAGCAATTCTGTGCTCTATTTTATCCTAAACTTCTCGAGGTGGAACTTCACTGCCTTTTTTTCGGTCCATACATTCCTTTGTGCACCATACTTTTTAAACTGCTTGATTGCAAGAACACACGTCTGATTACAATAGCACATAGTTGCATGGAACATAAACTTCCAGAGCTCCCTGGTCCCAGCTCTACACTAGTTTTCTCCCAACTTGGGGGTATTCAGATACTGTTTTAAAACAACCAGACCAATTTATGGGACAAAGTTACAGGTCTAGTGGGCTGGCAATATTCAGATAACCAATAACAATTATTTAGATGAAATGTGAATCATACTTGATTCCATCAATCAGCCAATATATCACTATGCTAGTCCTCATAACCACAGTGAAGTTTGAAAAACAATTCCTAATTTCCTGGAACTTTCAGTCCCTTTGGGATGAGAAAAGATACAGACTTACTCTAATAGGTAAGCATTTGACTATACACCAAAGTAGGTGAGTCAAACTTAATCAAAAACATTCAGGAAAGAAATCATATACTTAAAGCCAGAAATGACAGGAAAGGTAGGAAATTTTCAGTAGAAGGAAGAATTTAGATGGTTCTTAAAAGATTAGTCTGCTTAGGACAAGCAGAGAAGAGGGAGAGGAGCATTAGAGGATTGAAGAGGATTCAAACAGCACTGGCATGAGCCTAGTATACACACAAAACAGAACAGATTCTGATTTGGGTGAAATAGGAGGGAAATATTAAGAAACAGAAGGACAAGAGATAGGAGAGTAAGATAACCCAAGTGGAATTTTTAGGAAGATGAGCTGGCAGGTGTGTTCATGACTTGGATACTAGAGAGACACTAGAGGCAGGAAGGCCAATTAAGAAGCTACTCTAATAGGAGGTAGAGACAGAAAAATGATTGGGACAAATACGAAGTGCCAATTAGAAGAAAGCAAAACCAAATCTCTCCAAAAAGAGACCCTGTGTCTCTACAAGTTGTTAGGACTGTCATGATTGTCAGAAATTGTGGAATAAAAAAATTTTTTTGTTAAGGCCAAATTTTTCAATATAACTAAATGCTAAAATAAAATGGATTACTTTCTTCACCTTAAAGTATTATTTTTCTCCATCTGTTCATTTGGTTCAACCAGGCTTCCTTTGTTAATCATACCAAATAAGAGACCAAGTCCAAGATTTTTAGAAGAGAAGAATGGTTGCCTTAAAATTAATAAAAGAATTATGTGTGGTAATTTGGAAGCTTTTCTAAAAGAGAACAGAGAAAATGGGTGCTTATTGAGCATCTACTTTACATACGTCATCCCATTAAACTCACTACAACTCAAGAAACTTGTTGTCAAACCAACTGAAATGTTAAAAAGTATCCAGATTTAATTGTTTAAATACAGGGGAGAGAGGATTAAAATCCAAACCCAGATCTGTCTGGTTGCAGAGCCTGCTATGGAATACTGCATCATCAGCCCAAATCCTCTGTGAAATGCTCCAAGAAGCTTCTCGCAGCACTGCATGGAGGAAATGGCTCCTTTCCCTCTCGCAGTCTCTTTCTTACAAGCTTTGATGAATGGAAGCCCTTACAGATGTTGACAGGAAGATGGTTCTATCTTCAGGTTATTTAAAGAAATTAAGCCTTTAATATGTTCATGTGCAGAGATTATCAATAGCAGAGATACTACATACAATATTTCCAAAATAATTTATCTGTGGGAAGTTTCTCTTATGGTTCAACTTATGGGATTAGTGTTTTCTGATTAGACTGGACAACATGATACCATACTTCTGAAAGAAAACCTAAAAGGGTGGGAAGTAGAAAGGCTGCTGATATACATTATACATTCACTTGCTTAAAGGTAAAAATATGAGTGATAAATACACATCCTATTGGATTTTACTGTGTAAAAAGCCAAATAGCCTACTTAGAAATCATTGTAAGGGAGGCACTTTCAAATGTTGCTTGGCCATTTAGGCTTCTAATACACAAACTTTCCCCATGACACCATGGCTCAGCCTTCATGGAACACAACCTCTGATTCACTATAATTGTTCCTGTTTTAGATAGCTTCATCTCTGGCAAAAAGTGAAAGTGGCCAGCATTTGGAAGTATATATTAAGAAAAAAAAAAAAAAAAGCAAGCCAAAGGAGGACAATAGTACATAAAATTATAGAACTTTCCTCAAATTACATAAGATTTAAACTGAAAGAAAAGTATTTTTCTTTCACTGCTCCCTTTGTATATTTTAACCCTAAAAGTAATGCATGGTCTAAGCATGGTGACTCGTGCCCTTGAGCACTTTGGAAAGCCAAGGCAGGAGGATCACTTGAGCCTGGGAGTTTAAAATCAATCTGGACAACACAAGGAGACCCTGTGTCTGAGGTGGAAAGGAAAGGAAGAAGAGAAAAGGAAGAGAAGAGAAAAGGAGAGGGGGAGGGAAGAGAGGAGAGGACAATCTTATAGACATTGACCTTGTCAAAGAATTTAGAAGACCCCAAAGGAAATCACAGCAACAACAGAAATAAAGTAATGATTGAATTAAAAAGCTCTGCATAGCCAAGAAAACAACAATAGAGAGAAATAGACAGCATTCAGAATGGGAGAAAATATTTGCATTCTGTACATCTGATAAAGGGCTGATAAACAGAATCTATAAAGAACTCAGGCAAATCAGCGAGAACAAAATGAAATAATCCCATTTTAAAAGTGGGCAAAAGACAAGAACAGAAGCTTTTTGAAAGAAGATCAACTAATGTCCAATAAACATATAAAAAAAATGTTTCATATCTGTAACCATCAGAGAAATTCAAATCAAACCCATAATGAGCTATCACCTAACTTCAATGGAAATGGCTTCTATCAAAAAAACCCAAACAAACAGAAAAAAAAAAAAAACAGAACAACAGATGCTGCAGTGGATGTGGAGAAAAAGAACACTTAGACACTGTTGGTAGGAGAGCAAACTAGTACAACTCCTATGGAAAGCTGTATGAAGATACCTCAAAGAACTAAAAGTAGCCCTCCCATTTGATCCAACAATCCCACTATTGAGAATTTACCCAAAGGAAAAAGTCATTTGCACTTTTATTGCAGCAAAATTCCAATTACAAACATGTGGAACTAACTCGATTGCTCATCAATACATGGGTGTATTAATAAAAAGCAGTATATGTATACCATGGAGTACTACTCAGCCATGAAAAACAATGGTGAACTAATACTTCTTGTAACAACCTGGATCAAATGGGAGATCTGGTTTGAGTTCTTTAAGGATTCTTCATACTTCCTTCTACAGGGTTCTATTAGTTTGAAGTCCCACCAACAGTGTAAAAAATGTTCCCTTCTCTGCACATCTACTCCAGCATCTGTGGCTTTGAGATTTTTGATGTGGTTTTGATTTGCATTTCTCTCATGATCAGGGGCAATGAGAATTTTTTTCAAATTTCTGTTAGCCATGCATCTGTCTTCATCAGGGAAGGTTCTATTCATATCTCTTGCCCAGTGGTAGATGGGATTTTTTACTCTTTTTGGTTGATTAATTTGAGGTCTCTGTAGAATTTAGTTATCAACCCTTTGTCAGATTTATATCCTGCAAATATCTTTTCCCATTCTGAAGGTTGACTTTTTCCTTTACCTGTTGTGCCTTTAACTGTACAGAAGCTTTTCAGTGTAATTAAATCCTATTTGTTTATTTTTGTTGTTGTTGCAATGACCCCTGAAGTCTTTGTCATAAAATCTTTCCCCAGTCCAACATTAAGAGTTTTTCCCACACTTTCTTCTAAGATTTTTCTCATTTCATGTCTTAGATATAAATATCCATCTTGAGTCAATTTTTGTAAGGGATGAAGGATGTGGGTACAGTTTCTGTCTTTTACATGTGATTATCTAGTTCTCCCAGCACCATTTGTTGAATAGGGATTCTTTTCCCCACTGTATGCTTTTGTTTGGTTTATTGAAGATCAGAAGGCAAGTAGAGACTCTTTTCAGCTCTTGATTTTCTATTCTGTTCCACATGTTTAGGTCTCTATTTTTGTGCCAATACAATGATGTTTTGATTACTGTAGACTTGTAGTATAACCTGAAGTCTGGTAGGGTGATGCCTCCAGCTTTGTTTTTATGACTAAGCATAGTCTTGGCTATACGAAGGTTTTTCTGGTTCCATACAAAATTAAGTATGATTTTTTTCAAGTTCTTTAAAGTATGAGCTTGGATGTGGGTAGAATAGACATTTTAACAGTGTTTATTCTTCCCAGCCAAGAGCCTGGTATGTTCTTTCATTTGTTAATGTCTTCTGCTATTTCTTTTCTTAGGGTTTGATAATTCTCTTTGTAAAAATCTTTCACTTCTTTGTTAGGGGTATTTCTAAGTATTTTATTATCTTTGAAGGTACTGTGAAGGGAATTATGTCCTTCATTTGCTTCTCAACTTGGCTATTATTGGCATATACAAAGGCTACTGATGTAGCATTGATTTTATACCCTGAGACATGACTGTATTTCCTGATCACTTCCATGGAGGTTTGTGGTTGAATTTCTGGGGTTTTATAAGCATAAGATTATATCATCAGCAAAGAGCAAGAGTTTGATCTCTTCTGCTCTCATTTGGATGCCTTTTATATCCTTCTCTTGTCTGATTGTATTGGCTAGAACTTCCAGCACAATGTTGAATAATAGTGGCAATAATGGACATCCTTGTCTGGTTCCGGTTCAAAGTGGAAAAGCTTTCAGTTTTACTCCATTCAGTATGATGTTAGCTGTGGGTTTATCACAGATGGCTTCAATCACCTTAAGAAATGTGCCACTCATGCCTATTTTCTTGAGAGTTCTTGTTAGATAAGGATGCTGAATTTTCTCAAATGCTTTCTCTGCATCTATTGAGAAAATAATATGGTCTTTGTTTTTGCTTCTATTGATATGACTTATTACATCTATAGTTTTGTGTATGTTAAACCACCCTTGCATCCCTTGGATGAAGCCTACTTGATTGTGATGGATGATTTTTTTAATGTGTAGCTGCAATCTATTAGCTAAGATTTTCTTGAGTAATTTTGCATCTATATTCAATAGTGAAATTGCTCAGTAGTTCTTCTTTTTAGTTGATTTCTTTCTTGGGTTTGGAGCCAAGGTGATGTTTGCTTCATAGAATGTGCTGAGGAAGGCTTCTTCCTTCTCAATGTTTTGGAATAGGTTCTACAGTATAGGTACAAGCTCATCTTTAATAGGTGATAGAATACTGATGTGATGCCTTCTGATCACAAGCTTTTTTGTTGTTGTTGGAAGTTTTTTTTATTGTTTCTGCAATCTCAGTGCTTGATATTGGCCTATTCAAAAGATCTATTTCTTCCTGGTTAAGTCTAGGGAAAGTATGTGATTCCACTTCCTCCACATTGTCAAATTTCTGGGCATAAAGTTTTTTTTAATAGTCATAAGCAATCTCTTGTATCTCTGTGGTATCATCTGTTAATTTCACTGTTTTCTATTTCTGTTTAATCTGGACAATGGTTCAATTTTATTTGTATTTTCAAAAACCAACTTTTTGTTTCATTAATTTTCTGAATGATTCTTTTGTTTTCAATTTCACTTTTTTCTGATTTAATTTGTTATTTCTTTTCTTCTGCTAAGTTTGGGATTAGATTACTCTTCCTTTTCCATTTCTTTAAGATGGTTCATTATATTGCTAATGTGCTCTCTTTCAGTTTTTTGGATGTAGGCATCTAATGTAATCAATTTCCCTCTTAGGACTGTCTTTGCAATATCCTACAGATTTTGGTAACTTGTATCTTCATTGTTGTTATGCACAAGGAAATTAATGATTTCCTCTTTTATCTCTTCCTTGACCCAACTGTCAGGAAGAGATAAAAGCATATGGTTGTTTAGTTTCCATGCCTTTGTGTAGGAATGAAGTTGAATCGAGTCACTATCCAGCTTCACAGAATATACCTGATTAATCAAAATCAGGGGATTCTCAAAATTTATGGCCTCTATAAAGGCACTCTTAAAATTTTATAATCTTAAAAATTATCAAACTCCAAAAATCTTTTGTTTATGTGGGTTACATCCTTTAATGTTTACTATATTAGAAATTAAAATAGAAAATTTGAAAATCTTTATTCATTTTAAAATAATACAATAAACTTATTAAATATTAACACAGCCAGCATTTTTTTAAAAACTATATTTGCCAAACTAAAACAAATGAATTGGGAAAAGAGATATTGTTGTACGTTTTTGCAAATCCCTTAAATATCCGGTTTAATTGAAGGTAGATTCTAATAGCTACTTTTGTATTCAATCTATTATGATATGCTATTTGATTAAATCAAACAGTGAAAATCCAGACACTGATAGTGAAAAAGGTGAAATAGTGAAAAAGGAAGAGCATTTTTATGATAGATAAAATACTGTGGATATTTTTTTTTTTTTTGCTACAATACAACTTGAAAAGTCTTCTGACATTGAGAAGCTGTCGAACTCGTGATGGCAGACATATGTTTTCCAAATTTTGAATTTTTGCCCAAAAGTTTGAATTTCATCTTTGGCAAAAAAAAAAAAAAAATACTGACAGTGGTTTTTTTGAAGTGACAGATTCACTTCATTTGTTTTCAAGAAAATGTCTGCCAAAATACCTAAGTCTGAATAACAATCATTTGTCTGCCAGTGGTTCTTTGAAATAAAGTGATTTTACTTCTAGTTCAGTCACAGCTCAAACAATCTCATAGTTCTTTCTTCCAGATGGCCGTCTTACCTCCAAATACTGCACTGGTGCTTCTGGCTTACTTCTCTAACAAAATACTTAAAAGACATGTTTGTATTCCAGGGCCAAGATTAAATAAAATTAATAGTTTTTATTGCTTTATCAATGACTTTCCTAGGTGAAAATGGTGGGGAGGTGGGGGTTGGTTGTCTGTTTGGGGGGGTTATTTTTTTAGCTCTAAGTTACTGACAGTGAAGAATGCATTGATCACGTGCAGTTGGTGCAGTTGGTGCCCTTCCTTGAATCATTCTGAGGCACCAATGGTTTTACCCCATCAGCTTTTGTATTATTGTGGCTAATGGTACCACAGTATGCAAATAACCACTTAGAATTATTCGGAAAATAGTTTAGAGCTTGCAAACTTCTTGAAAGAGTCTTAGGGACCCCTGGAGATTTTTGGCTCACTTTTTAAAAACTTTGAAATCAATCAGGTGATAGTTCTCTTTACCTTTGCACTGCAATTGATTTAGGAATTTGGGGAGATGGGGTGGAGAGGAGAGTGATAATATTAATAAGGAATCATATTTCCACAGTGCTCTGGGCATCCCTCTTGTGACCATAAGGAAAGAAAATCTGAGAAAAAGTCAGATCAAGTAGATTGCCAAATAGGGATCTTCACAGAGACTACCTGGCACCCATTGTTCCACTGAACTTTTTGATTACATGAGCTAAATAGTCCCTTCATTTTCAATCCAGATTGACTTTGTCTCTGTTTAAGCATTGTAGATACAACTACAGAGAAAACAAACGTCTTTATTCTTAATGGAAACTACTCTGAGATTCTTTCTTGTAAGTAATTTACTTGTGTTTTTTTTTTTTTTTCTTTTCTTAAACAGATATGCTTCGTGTTTATTTCTGACATTTTATTTATATTTTCTGGTTTTAATACATGCTTTTTTCATTTTTTTACAAAGTTGACTTCCCGCTTTTGTTTAATAAATGCTTCAATTGTACATTTTAAATACATTTTCTGAAGTAACCACTGCAGAACATACTACCTGAATCCTTTCTTTAAAAAAAGTACATATATTTCCTCATCTTCAGTTTTTCTCCCCATCTCCCACTATTTTGCTTCTTAGATTATTTTTACATTATCTACAATTGGCCCTGTAACCACAATTCCTATCATTGTTGGGCCCCAACTCTCATATAAACATATTAACATTCCCTACCAGTCTTCTAATACCAGCTTCCCCTCTTCTGAGATCTTTATCATAATTCACATCTTAAGTGCCTGATTGTCATCAGGTATTGTTTTCAAGAGCTAATCTGTGCTATATTTCCTTTTGGATATTTGAGAATAACTTTCTGTAACCTTCGTCAAGAATGGAATAAAAAAATCACCGAATCACACTTTTTCCTCTCGGAAATATGATATTGCTCCATGATACACTGTCACTGAAAGCCACTGTGTCTTACTGTAGTCTAAATGTAGTCTAAACTTTTTTCTTTAGCCCTATGAATTGTTTCTAGATCCTTCTAGGTTCTACTCTACTTAGTAGAATATATACTGTGCTTTTCCATCTGCAGACTCCTTTATTTCAAGGCAGGTTTTTTCTATTCTGTCTTTGACTGTCATCTATCTCATTCCTTCATCCTCATTAGGAATAACAACTGTAAGTTTTTGGATAACAACAAGAATTTTTCCTGTTGTCTGAGTATTAGCAACACTGAGCTGAGAACAAAAGATGCTGTATACCCCACATCCTAGGTTCTAACAATCAGCAGCCATTGGCACAAAACACCTCTCCATGGAGCCCCAGGAGAGGACTTTAGTGGGACCAGCTCTTCTACCACCACCTAGTCAATGCAAGAAGCAGACTAGGGCAGGAAGACATTATCTTTAGGGGAATCTAGTGTTCAGGAAGAAAAGCTACTTTCTCTTCTTGAATAAAGAGAGACACTTAAACAGGATTTAAATCACCTTGAGTAGTGAGTCCCTCTAAGATATCCAGGATGATGCTGAATTTCTAATAAGATATTACAATCCAAGTGCTTGAGCTTTCATTTAAGTGGGGTCCACATATGCATGACACTTATATAAAACTCTTCATTCTATTTCTTTCTTCTATTTATACTTCCTTTTTCCAGTTGTTTTTATTATACTCCATGGTAATTGTTTTTACTTTGTCTAACCAACATCCAAACTTCTATCCTACTCCTTTGTCTGAGACATAGTGGAAAGTAAGTTCCCACCCACCCTCTATGGCATCTAAGGGGCAGTAGATGATTCTTCTCCCAAGCTCTGAAGCTAGGGCCCAGGTATGTGGCCCAGGCTCAGCCACTGGGTGTCTGCCCTAGACTTTGAATCTGAAGCAAATGAAGCAAAGCCAACGGAATGGCTAGAAATCATTTGTGGTGGCATCACCATCAGCATTGGAGCTTAGTGCTGGTCTCAAACAGGGCTGACGCTACAGTCAATTTCTAACACTTGGAATCAAGACTCTGACTGCTCCACACACAATTAGAAGAAGCCATCTTTTTTCTTTCTTTATATATAGTTATCAGATTAACTAATATGTATTAAATTATGTATTCAAAAACACAATGAAACTTTAAAACATCTCATGTATCTTATTCTTTTTCTCAACACATCTCTTTTCATGAGATTGCAAAAAGAGAATAAACTTTTTTATGCTAGAAGCCCAAAATAACATAAATCCTTCTCTTCCTCACAATTTAAATTAGGTGATGTATAGATGATATTATATATTCCCAAATCATATTTTCCTAGTTCGTTTTACAAGTATTATTTTTTAGCTTAGCACATGAAGGAGTTGATTCCAGAATTCACTTGGAGAAGCCAGGTGAACATGGCTAGCTACATCAGCATACCCTTCTATTGCCAAGACTCATTCTGTCAAATCTGTTCTGATTCCACTCCCTCACCCCATCATAAGTTTTATGTCTTTCTCAAGGGAAAAAAATCTTTACCAACTTCTCTTCAAGTTCTCACTCTAAAAAGTTCTGTCCCATCATTGTGAGGATATTAAATCCCAAGCTCTTGTTTGAAAATATCGTCTGCTTTCACTAACAACCAAACTGCAATCAATTCTCTGTCTTCAGTGAGACTTAGACACTTTTGCTTTCAATAAATTTTGTTATTAAGATATCTTCCTTCCTAAAGTGTTTTTTTGACATTTTTAAAAAATGAACCCATTCTCATTTTACAAAACCATCCTGAATCAGTTACCTTGACAACAAGATCCTTCAAGAAGACCAAAAACTAAAGACAACAGAGTCAAATTTTGCCCTTCTCACTATTTAAGAGTTCAAATATGGAAGATTGTTGGTATAATGATAAAATGTAACCAACAGCTTCAAGAAGTATTAAAATTATCTGTAATTTAAGAATCTCAGGAGGCCAAGGCAGCCTGAGCAAGAACAAGATACTGTCTCTGAAAAATAGCCAGGCATTGTGGTGGGCACCTATAGTCCCAGATACTGGGGAGGCTGAGGCAAGAGAATTACTTGAACCCAAGTGTTTAAGTTTTCTGTGAGCTATGATGCAACAGCACTCTGCCAAGGGCAATAAAGTGAGACTCTGTCTAAAGAAAAAAAAAGAAAGAAAGAAATATTAAAATTATTATTATTTTTTTTACTGATTTTTTTTAATTTATTTTTTTATTATAGATAAAAATATGCACCATAGATAACTCACTGACATTTTTCAGAGATGTCAAAGTATTTTAAATAACAATATTTTTACATACAATTTATATAACAATACATATAGAGATTTGAGAAACCTATATGTCCTTAGCCCTCTGAGTGATGTCTCTTCATTCCCCATTTTACTGATGAAGAAATGGAGGCATCGTGGGTGTGCACCTGTGGCTCAGTGAGTAGGGTGCCAACCCCATATACTGAGGATGGCGGGTTCAAACTTGGCCCTGGCCAAACTGCAACAAAAAAATAGCTGGACGTTGTGGCGGGAGCCTGTAGTCGCAGCTATTCAGGAGGCTGAGGCAAGAGAATCACCTAAACCCAAAAGCTGGAGGTTGCTGTCAGCTATGATGCCAGGGCATTCTTCTAAGGATAACAAAGTGAGACACTGTCTCTAAAAAAAAAAAAAAGAGAGAGAGAGAGAAAAGAAATTGTGGCATCAAAACTTTAATTTACTCAAGGTTACAGGGCTAGTAAATGTTAAAACCTGGTTTCAATCCCCAGTAGTGTTAGTCCTCTATCTGTTACTGAGTAATTTGTTTGCACATGGCTGGAGACTACTTATAGCTGCACTTGAAATTTAAATCAAATTTAATATTTGGTAGTAAGAAGTCAAAAATACTGCTTTCATATCACAAAGAGAATTGTCGCACCTGAGGCAAGGCAAATACATCTCCACTCATTATTCAACCCCCATACTTTGGTCTTTCATACTCCATTATGCATTAATGAAAGCCAACATGCATTAATTTTCATGGGTGGTTAAAGACAGGAGTTCTGTTTCATTCTTCTACATGTGGCTATCAATTTTTCCTAGCTCCATTTATTGAATAAGACTTCTTTTCCTCAGTGTGCATTGCTATTTGCTTTGTCAAAGATCAGTTGGCTGTAGGTAGATGGTTTTTACCTGGGTTCTCTGTTCTGTTCCATTGGTCTATGTTTCTGTCTTTGTACCATCACATCGTTTTCATTACAATAGCCTTGTAGTGTAGTTTGCAGCCTGGTAATGTGATGCCTCCAGCTTTTTCTTTGCTTACAATTGCTTTGGCTATAAAAGCTCTTTTCTGGTTCCAAACAAAGCATAGAATTATTTTTTCTAGGCACCCATAGGACAGTGGTTACAGCACCAGCCACACACACTGAGGCTGGCGGGTTCAAACCCAGCCTGGGCCAGCTAAACAGCAATGACAACTGCAACAAAAAATAGCCATGCATTGGGGTGGACGCCTGCAGTCCCAGCTACTTGAGAGGCTGAGGCAAGAAAATCGCCTGAGCTCAAGAGTTTGAGGTTGCTGTGAGCTATGATACCACATCATTCTACTGAGGGCAACATAGTAAGGCTCTGTCTCAAAACAAAAAAAATTATGGGTGGCACCCGTGGCTCAAAGGGGTATATGCTAGAGGTGGTGGGTTCAAACCCAGTCCTGGCCATAAACTGCAAAACAAACAAAAAAAAAAAAAAAAAAAAAATTATTTTCTTCTAGATCTGTGAGGAATCTAGGAATCACATTGAATGTGTAAATCTCTCTGGGTAGTATAGACATTTTAACAATGTTGATTCTACTGATCCATGAGCATATGTTTCTTCACTGTTTGTGTCATCTGCAGTAACATAAACACTGCAGTGTTTCATAGTTTTTCTTGTAGAGATTTTTCACCTCCTTGATTAAGTATATTCCCAGATCTTTTATTTTATTTCTAGCTATTGTTAATGGTATAGAGTCTTTGATTTGACTCTTGGCTTGACTATTATTGATATATAGAAAGATTTGTGTACATTGATTTTATATTCTGACACTTTCATGAATATATTCACCAATTCCAGCATCTCTTTAAGGAGTCTTTGGAGTTTTCTAGATATAAGATATCATCAGCAAAAAGCAATAGTTTGCTCTCTTCTTCCTGGTTTGTATTCAAGATGGATAAAAGATTTAAATTTAAGGCATGAGACAATAAGAATATAGAAGAAAATGTAGGAAAAATTCTTTTAGACATTGCTTTAGGAGAAGAATTTATAATTTAAAACCCAATGACAATTATAAAAGAAACAAAAGTAAATAAATGGGACTTAATTAAATTAAAAACTTCTCCACAGCTAAAGAAATTATCAACAGAGCAAATAGACAACTTACAAAATGGGAGAACATACACAGGTCATTATGAAAGTTTTGAATAACACAAAAATCAAATCACGAAATGCAAAATATGCACAGCTGAGAAACACAAGAAGCCCTCCCAGCAACCTCAATAAGCCACGCAAGTTGGAACTTGCACAGTTGAATCAGAAAGGATGCTGTTGACTGTTTCTTGGAATTGAAATAAAGAATCATAGATAACAGCCTGTCTTGAAACCACATATTTATAACCTACACATCTGACAGAAAGGCTAATATCTGTACAAAGAATTCAAATCAGTAAGAAAAAAACTTAACCCAATTAAAAAGCAAGCAAAAGAGGGTGGTGCCTGTGGCTCAAAAGAGTAGGGTGCTGGCCCCATATACGGGAGGTAGTGGGTTGAAACCAAGCCCCGGTAAAAAACTGCAAAAAAAAAAAGTGGGCAAAAGACATAAGCAGAAAGTTTTCAAAGGAAAACAGACAAATGGCCAACAAAGAAATGAAAAAATGTTCAGCATCACTAATCATCAGGGAAATGCAAATTCAAATTACATTGAGATCTCGTCTTACTCCTGTTAGAATGACTTTTATTAAAATGTCCAAAACAATAGACGCTAGCATGGATGCACATAGGAACACTGACACACAGTCACTGGGACTGCAAATTAGTAAAACCCCTGTGGAAAACAACATGGAGATTTCACAAAGAATTGGAAATCTACCTACCATTCAACCCAGCAATCCCACTACTGGGCATCTACCCAAAGGAAGAAAAGTCATTTTATCAAAAAGACACTAGTACTTGAATGTTTATTGAAGCACAATTCACAATAGCAAAAATGTGGAATTAACCCAAGTGCCCATCAGTTCGTGAGTAAATTAACAAAATGTGTATTTATACCATAGAATAAAAAAGGATGGATTAATGCCTTCTGAGCAATTTGAAAGGAACTGAAGAACATTATCCTAAGAGAAATATCTCAAGAGTAGAAAGACAAACACCACATGTGATCTGTAATAGATTGGAACTAACTGATGGGCAGGCACACAAGTCACTGGAAATCAAGTGGGGGCCGGTGGGGGGGGGGGACAAAACCCCATCAGACAGATACAAAGAACACTATTCAGGTAATGGGCACATTTACAGCCCTGACTCAAGCATGTATCAAAACAACTTTACCTCCTTAATCTTTTGAAATTTTTAAAAAGCCAAATAAGAGAAGGAAAACATAACAACTAACATTTCTGGGAAGAACCATGTCTTTGAGCTCCTTTTAACACGTTGTCTCACTTTAATACTTATAACAGGACTGGCTTTTTTTTTTTTTTTAATCTCTGCGTAAAGATTAGGACCTGTCACTCCTAAAACCATAAAGAGGCAGAGTCAGGAATAAAATGTAGCTTAGCTCTTTCTGCTATTCATTGCCATAGTTCTTATTAAATTTGTTTCCACTAAAAACTCAAAAGCCTAAACTGAATGAGAGCTCTCACCTGACCCTCATATTGTAATTACTTCCCTTTAAGTAAAAATACCAATTCCTCTACCCTTTGGTTCAGATGCTATGTCTTTGGCCTGTTGCTATTTCACTTACACCAGGCAATAGACTCACACTCTGGAGTCCATCAAATTTTGAAGCTTCAATTGTTTTTTGTTTCAAAATATATTCATTTTTAATATTATTAATATTACTTCTTCACAATGTAACCCCCAAAGTTGAATTTTGGGTTTAAGGAAACACTATTATGGTTCTCAAAACATATTTTAAAATTATTTACCAAAAACAGGTCTCTGGAATAACATTGCATCACAAATTTATAAATGTTAGATGCTGTGTAATCCCCAAAATGCTATTATGTTTATAGAATTAGACATTTTAGAATTTTAAAAATTTCACTAATTTAGTAGAAAATAAAGGCATCTTATTATCATTCATTTGTATGCATCAATTTCTATTCTCAACATTCTCAAACTATAAAGGAGATACAACTTCTAGAAAGTGAACAAAATAACAAAGTAGTTCCTTAATAAGAACCTGACACTCCTAAAACCAAGAAGGTAGGAGTTTTATTTTATTTTATTTATTTATTTATTTTTGGCTTTTTAATTTTATTTCATTGCTTTATTTTTTATTTCTGTTGTTGTTGTTGTTGTTGTTGTTGTTGTTGTTGAGACAGGGTCCCACCCTATGCCCCTGAGCAGAGTGCAGTGGGCGTGGTAGCTCACCACAACCTCAGACTCCGGCTGCAGCCTCCAGAAGCCGCTGGGATTACAGGCGCTCACCACCGGCCCGGCTGGGTTTGTCCATTTTTTTCATGAGTCGGGGTCTCACTGTTGCTCAGGCGAGTCTCGAACTCCTGAGCTCAGGCAATTCTCCCTCCTCAGCCTCCCACAGTGCTGGGATTACAGGCGTGAGCCATTTTAACCAAAACCAATAAGCTAGGAGTTTCTAACAAAACTCCCCCCAAATCCTTACGAAAATATCTATGATATGGAGAAAAAAAGGTAAAAATTCACAACTGATGTCAAGTTTTCTAGACACGGTTGGTGGCCCCACACCTGTACTCCTAATCTTCAACCACTGCCCGACAACCACTTTTTAGCTGTGGACCTTGAGTAAGTTACTAGTCTCTCTGTGCCTTACCTGTCACATCTGGAGAAAGGAAAGAGATTGTCATGAGAACTGACAAAGTTTGCACATACAGAGTTCTTAGAAGAGCACCTGGCACAGAATGAGTTTTAAATAACACATTGGCTAGCGTTACCTGGTATTTTCACTGTCATTATCGTTTATCCGGTTTTTCTGAAACTGTACCATGTGTATTGCTGCAGCTGTAGAACATTAGGAGTGATATTCAAAGTTATTGTAGGAAGTGCTCACAGTGTCATTAAATGGCATGAATCACCTGTAATGAGAAAATTATACCTACCTTTTTCAATTCTCACTTAATCCTCTGATTACAAGATTAGAATTTCAGTACGATGCCAAAAATGTCTTTATCATCTCTCCAATAATTGCAAATCTCCTTTATTACCTAAGAAAGCAGGTCTCAGACTAGCAGAGAATAGTATTCATCTTGAAAGAACAAATTAATTTGTTTTAAGCACGTATTTTTTAAATATCTTACATTTCTATCCTGTTTTACTAATTTTTTTCACATAAAATCATCTAAAGCTTCTTTTATAAAATAACCTTAACTAAATATAAGATGACTCTATTTAGAGAAAACATTAAATAACAGGCAATAAATAGATGTGGCAAAAGTCAAGACATGTGCATGTAGAGGATTTAGTTTGAGAAAGATTCTAACACTGTAATAGTACTTCTGACAAAACATTAACACGGTTTTTCTATGAAATTCCAGGTAGCTAATATATTTTAGGCTTTGTGGAACACACTGTCTCTGTTGCAATGACTCAACCCTGACACAGACACTATGTAAATGGACATTCAAAACTATTTTTCAAATGAGCTCTAATTTATAAAAATGGCTGGTAGCTGGATTGAGCCCACAGGCCATAATTTGCCAACACTGCTCTAAACTGTGAGAAATATTAGAATTATAAAATAAATATTTGATTAAGTCAAAGTATTATTTCTAAGATCTCATTACTAAGCAGAAAAATAATAAAATAACCCTTTTGAGATTGAAAGTTGTTTTCTTTTTTTTTTTTTTTTTTGAGACCTGCTCACGATGTTACTCTTGGTTGAGTGCCCTGGAGTCACACCCCAATAGCAACCTCAAACTTGCCAGCTTAAGGGATTCTCTTGCCTCAGCCTCCCAATAGCTGGGACTACAGTCACCTGCCACAACACCTGGCTATTTTTCTGTTGCAGTTGTCATTGTTGTTTAGCAGGGCTGGGTTCAAACCCTCTAGCCCCCATGTATGTGGCCGGTGCCCTAACCACTGAGCTATGGGTGTCAAACCTGAAAGATTTTTTTAAATCTTTTTAAAATCTATGCAGGAATTTTAGATTTAAAAAGAAAAAAAAAAAAAAAAAAAAAAACAGCTTCATAATTTTAAGAAGAGAGCAAATGGATAAACAGCACCTAAAGACCCTTTCCTAATTCATGTAAAAGACACAGGTATAACACTTACCAGGTGCCAGATACTGTTCTAGCATTGAGACTTTCCGTTTCTCAACGCACTTGTTCCTCGTAACAATCCTTTGAGGTTGATAGTAGCATATTTCCAACTATAGATAAGAAAAATGAGGCATATAAAACACCTCATAAAAGCAAAGGTAGGATGACATTTGGATGTGGATAAGAGACTCCAAGTGTGCATCCTTACCTGGCTGGTGATGCTGTAGGATGCTGCTGTCCCTCAAGCATAGGACACACAGGCTGGTTGTGTGAACTCAGTTTATAATCTGCTGAATATGGCTATAATTCTTTTGGTGGTACAACTGAGACAAGCTCAAAGACTTGAACAAGGAAGAGCGTTTCCTGAGCAGAAGTGAGAGCAATTTCAGATAATGAGTTATTAAAATTCTGTGGGCCTGAAGTAACTACTTTCAGGGTAAGTTCTGACATCTGCAGCCTCAGATGAGTAGTGCCAAGGAAAATCTGTCAAGCTGTTTTCAGTGGTTATACAAAGACAGAAGCATGATAAAAGCTTCATTTTAAGTGCTATTGGGCTAGAGGGACATTCTAATGCAGTCAAATTAAATATTGATTTAAAAACATAAAATAATACTTCTGTCCCATGTTCTGATGGTTATTTTTTTTAATCTACAAATTGCTCTTAATGTTATATGTCAATGGGTGTTAGTCCATCTTCACAAATTTTGTTATTTTTACAGTTTTGCAGAAACACAATTTAAGACTGTGTGAAATACATTTTTGATGGATTCTATACATGTGCCACTGGGACATAAGCCCAAAGGACAAAAATACTTAGTAGTGATTATGGAAATCAAAAAGTAAAGAATTATAACCTAAAATAATGAGCACAAAGAAAGGCATGCCTTACTCCAGCTATAGCAAATATTATATTACATGAAACAATAATAATGAAAATATAAAAGTGGCTTCCAAAGTTAGTCCTTAAAAATTATTCTGAAAAATTAAAATATACTTTCATTTGGAAATAAATGTAAAGCTTTGATATTTTTTGAAATTTAGAATAAAGAAATGGTATCATTAAGCAACAAATTTGGGTTTGATGAAGGTGTCATGTTTATCTCAGTTTGATTTCCACAATCAAGTGAGCAATGGAAGAAAACAGAGAAGAATTGGAGCTATCAATGCGTCACTTATTGATCGCTGCCCAGTTGCACCAGAAGCAGCTGTTGGAGATATCTGGACATGTTCTGGGAGCACCAAGAAGGATATTAGCAGTCTTGGTCCATGACATCCTTCACATTCTGCTTTCCAATGTCCCTTTTTAACTTTTTTTTTTTTTTTTTTTTTTGAGATAGAGTCTTACTGTCACCCTGGGTAGAGTGTCATGGCATCATAGCTCACAGCAACCTCAGTCTCCCAGGTCCGAGTGATCCTCTTGCCACAGCCCCTGAGTTACTGGAATTATAGACACCCACCACAACATCCAGCTAATTTTTCCATTTTTAGTAGAGACAGGGTCTCATTCTTACTCATGCTGGCCTCAACCTCCTGAGCTCAAGCAATACTCCCAGCTCAGCCTCCCAGAGTACTAGAATGACAGGCACAAGTCACTGTGCCCAGCCAATTATTACTCTTCATCTCCCAGCCCCTAGTGTTCTCTCTCTATCTTTCCACAGGAATAAATGCACTTCCCTCTCCTGGGACATCTACAAAACATCAAAGGGAAAAGACATTCGGAATTTTCACCCCATATCCACATCTTCCTCCCCCTTCTCACCTGTACCTGGAGCTGCTTTCTGCGATCCTCTTAACAAACAGGACTTTGGAAAACAAGAAACAAATACTAATGAGTATTAAGGATTAAAATAGCTTTTAAAATTGATTTTTTTTATAACCACCTTTTCCCAAAAATGACATCAGGAGGTTCTCAGAGACATATTCAAATTAACATTATTAAAATAAGTAGCTGGAATTTTAGGGCAATAGATAAATATAAGACACAACAGATAATCCTGGACTGAGTGCAAAAACTCATGAAACACATCCATGAAATTCTATCTTTTTATAAGCAGGCCACAAATTCAGTTTTATAGGGATCAATTCAAAGAGAAAATTATTCACAGTAAGATAAAAGAAAATTATAACAGCTTCTCAGAAGAAGCCCAAGTATTCCTGGAAATCACAGCTAGAAGACAATATCCTCAATAACATCGTTACAGGAAGCATGAAACATTTCACAGTACGCATCTCACACTATCCCCAAAATCAAAATTCACAACAAGCTCTTCTACAAAGACATTCATAAGTAGGCAGCAAACAAAATATAGGGATTCAAATGAAGAAATAGGCTCTAAAATGTAGAAATTACATAGGAGCTACTGACTAGAAACAGTCCAATTATCTAACAATCCTTCTTATACCATCAACAGTTAGGTTTACCTAGACTCAGAGGACTCGTGTGCTAGCCATGTCTCTGATGTGGATCAGAAATGAGCCCCATATCCTTGGCCACTGAGCAAATACCTGTTGTCCTTCACATTTCCAAAACCTATCTTCTGCACAGAGAAGGGAATGGACGCTTCACTCCTCTTTGAGGCTGAGGCCGCAGATACCTGACTGTTCTATGCAGTGAGCCATGTAGGATAATATTTAGAAATAAACATATCCTACATCAAGCACACAAGTGAACTCAGTGTGAGTTTAACATGACTTGCTTTTTTTCCAGAGCTTAAGGGACCTGGGCCTCCTGGGATACACGCAGAGTTGGCTTCCCTGGAGTTACAAATTCCATAAGCCATTTCTCTGAAGCTGTATACCCCGTGAAGCCTGAGATCAAAGGGCATGCCACCCTTCCTCAGAGATACGGGCCAGAGGGTTGACGTATGTTAACATACTGTCAGAGGTCTATAGGTGCTCTGCCCTGAGGAAAAGACACAGTCGTTACTTCATACTGAGTAAACTGAGTGAATGCTTGAAGATATTCTTCTATTAACTCTGTTCCCCTTTGGCTACTTTCTTCTTTATGATCTCTATTTAAATACCTGCCCAGAGATTAATCAGTGTCTAGAAGAAAATGTTTACTGCAAAAGTGATTGTGTTGATATGGTAATAGGATATTTTCTTTCAAGTTAATTTCAGATAGGTAAAATGAGGTAATGGTGAAACTAACAGATAATAGGTTAAGTATGTATGTGACTAGAAAGGTATAAAATCAAACCCCTAAATAAAGAACTTCGCTACGTGCCATCCCATCCCATGTAGTCTGTTTCTTGACTTAATAAATACAGAAGCAAGTTTACACCCATGGCAAAGCTGCTGTTCGTTTGTGTCTCCAGTCACGTAACAAGCCAGGCTGACCACCTATGAGCCATAGATAAGAGACAAATACCAAAAGTGCACTGGCCTCCTAAATTGATTTCTCTTAATATATCAATATTTTGTTCCTTAATATATGTGAAAGCTAAGTGTGGGTAAAGTTTAATTGTATCATTCATTATGGCTTTAAATTAGCCTTTATAAACATCAGACACTATACCATGGCACTAAAAATGAATCACTATTATGAATAAGAGCAGACCCAATTAAATACAGCATCACAGTTTGCTCTAATAAAGAATAAATCCCAACTAAAGAGAGGATTCTAGTGTTGGAGCCATACTGAGCTAACTCAGGTTGAAGAGCTATCCTCATTATAACCTCTTAGAACTCTGCAATGTGTAAGGATGGTGACAAAAATTCCCTTTAGTATAATATATTTTAACCAAGTGCTTAACCCAAGAGGATTATAGATTAATATAATTTTATTTAGCTATTTATATACTACTTGAAGGTAAGTAATGCTCTCTTGCATGCTTTCTCTCACATACACACAACTGTGCCTACACACACACATGCACACTGCAAGTTATCTTTTATGGATGGTGGCAGAGAGTGTGAGAGTATACTCATGGCCAGGTTGCTCTGTCAAAACTTACAACAAAACCAAGTGATTTTAACAAGTACTAAAGAAGTTGATAAAAACTAATGGAAAAAAAAAAAAAAAAACACACAAGAAAGCAAGCAAATAATCAATACCTAATAAAACCCTGAATGTGTGGAATACCATAGTTCAGACACTAAAATAAACACAGTAAATGCATTTCATCTGCTTCACCTCCAATTCATTCTACTATTCAGTATCAAGCATACAAAGGCCAGCATGCATAAGGATTAGGTGAAAGAACCCAAACATGTTTGTAATTGTGCATGAAACTTCAGTCTCTAGGATTTTTCTTTTTCCCCAGGAATCTGTCTCCAAGAGAGCAAGGTTTTTCTCAGCTGCTTTCAGTGTCATGTTAGCTTGATTGAACTTAGATGACTCTTTTTTTTACCTTTTTTCAGAGTTTTGTTAATTAGTGCTGAGTGTTAGCAGACCATACAGATAAGCTGCCAAATGACCAAAAACATGTTAATAGAAAATTGCTCAAAATTCCCCTGCTGCCAGTCAGAAATAATTGGTACCTTCCTTCAAGCTTTCCTAGGAGAATGACAAATCAAGAGGAAAGGCTTTTAATTTCAAAGGGCTTTTATCAGCTCTGGATCATAAAACATGACAATTTATTTTTGCTTTATTATTTAAAAAAAAAAAAAAAACAATATTTCTGAAGGAAGACTGATAGAAGTTAAGGAGTTTAATGTCTGTTGACGTACAAATCCCAGGGCATATAGAGAATCTGAAGATGGAAAGAATCTGCTAACAGCCTGGTTCTGGCTCTTTCACAGAAGTCACACTGCCTAAGCAAACCAACTCTTTCTGCATGACAATGAGGACGCACTCCACACGGGTGACTGAAACAAACAGAATCATCTGTCATCATTTACAAGTCAATACATAGGCTGCTTTCCGATTGCAATCCAGATAGACAAATGGAAAAGTAGATTTTCTGCTCATTAAAAAAGCCATTACGTGAAGACATAACTACCTCTATTCATTGTCCGAGATAAAGACAACAGAAGCTTCCATAAAGCTCAATCAAGACTGAAGAAAAGACAGCATGGGATTGACAAAATCTGGAGAAGCCATATGTCGGTAATAGTGAAAACATAACTTTAAGGTTTTGCATCAACCAAAAATTTATTCTTAACTGTTTATTCCTACATTGTCAACCCAATATTACCATACACACTTGTGATTTTCTTGTTACATATGACACAAAGTAGGATTTTTGTGCTGCACAAATTTATCCTGTGTGAAGTCTGGGTCTAAGACAGCTGTGACCCACATCTCCAAGTGCTTTATTACAATAGGTTGCATACACTTCTTGAAGGCCACCAGAACTGCTTCACCATCTCACCCTTTCAACTATGAGCTTCACAAATACAGTAAACTTTAATTTAAAAGAATCACAGGATTAGTATATAAAATAGGCATGGAGCCTCGTTTCCAAATATCTATAATTCATAAGATAGTTGTAGTTATTTGAGTGTAATTACACATCTTTTGTGTATAAGAAATCATTTAGGCCGCTTCCATTTGGAAATTGAAAGTTAGCTTCTATCATATAGAATGCTTCTGTTGAATGGGAAGATTTTTGTTTTAGAGATATCCAAAATCTTTTTTATAAAAATGGGCACAGACATCAGTTTTCTAACCTGCCAAGGTAACATATCTGATCCTTCTTTAGAATTTCATGAAATTATACCTCTTTTTTGAAAAAGCTTATGTCTTGCAGTCTGTTTATCACTTTTAAAAACTGCATGGTCCATCAGAAGAGTGAGAAGATCCTTTTCTTCTTTTCCTTTCAATAAATAGGGGAGGGGAAGGAGTCCAAATAAGCATCTTACACATGTAATTTTTATTACATGGCTGTTCTTGCCTATTTTCAATGAAGTTTCATAAATGTTAGGTTTTCTTAACTGATCTTCATATATACACAGGTAGTTTCTGAATATTTGTTGTAATTCACCCAACTTTGCACATAAATAAAGAGGATCTAGTAGATTTTTAGCTGTATTCTGGAATGGGATATAAATCTTGCTTTATATGAACCAAATTAATAAATACTCAAATTTACAAAACAGATAATTAAAGACTGATTATTCAAGGATACATTGACACTTTCCCTCAAATTTTGTTTCAGTAGCAAATCCCTGAGGGTTTTGAAATCAGCTATTCAACCAGCATTTGTTGATTACCTATTATATTCCACTGTTGGAATGATCATGGGAGAAAAAAAATGAGAAAGTTTCAACATCTTCCCACCAAAAGCTCCAGTTTAAGGATTGAACAGGTCCATAACCAAATCATAATAATAGTTAATATATTTAGACTCCTACTTTGTCCCCTAAAGATTTTGGATAACTAAATTACAGTTATTCTGGAGTAAATGTAACATTAGGAGTATGAAGAAGCCCAGACAAAGAAATAGCAATCATGATTCAATTTACAATCAGAGGTACAAGAACTGGTGCTGAATCAAAGAATGGGATTTCTGTACAGAACCCCTAGATTGGAATCTGGCAGAGTGTCAAGTCACAACTTGGAATACACTTACGTAACTGAATTCTATAAGTGACCAAATATCTATCAATAATTGCCAGATATATAGGTTATGCTACTGTGTCATTTCTATTCTCAATCAGAAAGGTTGATTTCACAGATGGCCACACAATGCTTATGTGAAGGAACACTTCTGACAGGCCAAGTGGAGCCCAGCAAAAAAAAAAAAAAAAAAAAGATAAATGTGTTTGGTTATTCTTCCTTCTTCCCTCATCTAATTGTTAGAGCTTTAATTCCTTTGAGAAATATTAGACTTCTAAGTAAATAGCTAAATAAAGCATTAGACCTGTAAACATTGACTAAACTCATTACAATGTAGTTTTAAAACATTACTCCCATAATTAAATCTATATGTAGGACTTAAAAAAAAAAAAAAGGAGTTATGCTTTATGCTGTATAGTTTCTAGAAAATGGTTGCAAACTACTATTAGAAGCATAATATATAAGAACTTGTAGTGAGTGGACACCTGCTCTTGTCTGGCTAGAGTCAGATTCTCACCTCTGTCCTTGGTCCTGATAGCTCTTGGAGTGGGCATGTAACTTGAGACTGATCATACTAAGGTGGTCACGAATGACCATATAATCAAGTCAGGCTAATCACTGTTACTGACCAGACGTTGACTGAAGCTACAAAGACAGCTCTGCTAGCTGTAATGTCTATGTCTACAGAAGCTGGTGACCAGCTTTATTTCTACATTGGCAGACACTACCTAAGAATGAGGCTGACCCAGAAAAAAAGCAGAGTCAAAAGACAGAGCAAGGGGGGAAGGAGGATAATCAGAGATTGCTTGGTGGGGTCAGTGTGTGAGGCTCTGACTTCACCACAGTGCAATATATCAGCATAGTAAACTGCACTTGAACCCCATGAATATTGTATAAGTAGAACAAAAAACTCTGATTCTTGATGGCATTGGTTGTACTTCTATAAACACTTGATGCTAGATTTTCCTTTTGTTTTTTTATGAAGTCACTCTTTCTCACTCTGGTTCTCTCTCTATATATAATATATGCACATATATACATATATAATATATATTGTAATATATGTATATGTATATTACATATATATGTACATATATATATATATATATATATATATATAGTGTGGCCCAAAGTTCGAGTGTGATTTAAAATGACTATTTTCAATTGCACGTGAACTTTGTGGTCACTCTGTATATGTATACAGATACACACACATATATATAATATACATCATGTTTCTGTATCTATGGGTTCTGCATCCATGCATTCAACCAACAATATTCAGGAAAAAAACATGATCATGTATAGACTTTTTTTCATTTTCCCCTATGCAATACAGTTCAACAGCTAGTTACATAGAATTTACATTGTATTAGATATTATAAGTAACCTAGTTATAAGAGTATACTAGAGGATGTGCACAGGTTATATGCAAAGGCTGTAGCACTTTATATAAGCATCTGTGGGTTTCAGTACCTATGTGGGGTCTTAGAACTGATCCCCATGAATCCCAGGGGACAACTGTATATTTAATACTTTGTGTGTCTGTGTATATATAGATCTAAATATATTTAATGAGAACTTGTAGCAAGTAGACATATATATCTATGTCTATATGGATCTGTATCTATATCTATAGATATATATACACACAATGTATGTGTATATGTATATATATTTACACATATACACACACAAACACACTTTGAATTGGGTTCCACGAGCTGCAACCCAACCCAAAGAGCCCTGACTAATGCAGTGCTCAGTAAATATGAGTCCCATTCCCCCTCATTTCTTCACATGTGAATTAGAAGGTTAGAACATTAGACTACAGACTGTATAATTACAGACTGCTAGACTATATTACAAGTATGTTGCATGAGACACAAAAAAATTTCAAAAGAAGAACAAATATTGCATCTGAAATTTTTAAAACTTGCTAAATTTGGTGTCTAATTTGTCATTTACAGATATAAAAATCACTGTGCATTCCAATTTCTTTGACTAAAAATATAATAAGTGTCATGAATTAGGAAAAAGAAAATTTTGTGGTACAAGATACACATTTTCATGCTTCACAAGCCTGAACTGTGGAAACTCACCAGAAAACTCATCAAGCATAGACTATAGTGTGTTACATTAGTATTTAATAAAAGCTCTTACTTTACTGAAAGACCTAATTCTAAGAAGATGCATCCATTTTTCAACGCCTCCATAACGTGGAAAGTATGTCCTATATTTGACTCTATTCCTTAGAAAGACAAAAAAAAACCTTAATATGTCCTCATTAAACTTAACTTAATAGAAGATTAGGTGGATCATCTACAAAATAAGAGAAGCCAGAGGGAAGAAAACACAAATGGTCTTGGTTCTCACAGAATATTCTAAGGAGAAAATACAAAATCATTTATTTTTCTATTGACGTTTCTCTGGCAACGGGTAAAAACTAGAGAGCAGGCTATGTTGCTAGGAGCCTGTGCCCTCATGTTGTCAATGCTTTATAGGAAAAGAAATAAAAGGAAACTTGCCTCTTTTAGGCCCAGGTAGATTTAAGAGTACGATGTAAGATAAGGCAAATGACTTGCTTTATCAAACCTTTCTTCTTCCTGTGACGCTCCCCTTGAAACAGAATTGGGTGCTTTTCGAGAACATGAAACAGATAATTGTTTGTATCTAATCAAGTGATTTCTCTTCATTTGGTTTTATTCCTCCTCCAGGTGCAATCAACATTTCTTGTACCTGCCCACAGTGAAAGGAGCATACCCTTGCAGCCCTAGGGTTTGGCACAGGCAATCTAAGCTTTAAACGATTATATCAGTATCCCAATTAAAAACAAGATGTGCTTCCAAACACTGTTGTACAAGTAAAAACATACATAAGCAATGCCGCCACCTTCCTTAGCTAATGCTTGCCCTCTTTTCGGGGCACTTACTCAATATGTTTTCTTCTTTTTCTTCTTCCTTTTAATTGCTACATTAGCCACCAATGTCAGAAAAGACCATGTGCAGCCAATCTGCTGCCAAGTTAAGGCTCTGTTCAATATTTCAGTGTTTCCAAAAATGATGTACCACTTGTTTGGCTCTGCCTGTAATCTTGTTTTCAATTTCTGTCTGCCTTAGGCATCTTCTTTCTGCCACATAGCCATCTGAGCCTAACTGCACCACACACAGTGCCAGATGTTAGAAATGCCATTGTACCAAAGCATGTGACACGAGGATGATCCACTCTTTCCCTTATAATTAAATGAGAAAATTATGGGTAGATTGTCTCCCACTTGGCCCCATCACAAATGCAGCCAACAGATGCCACTGCATATGACCCAAGTTAAGTACAAAGTTAAATATGCTCCTTAAAAACCTGGACTGAAGCCCCAGGAGATTGGTTACTTCATGAAGAAAAGCAGGAGTTAAGGTAAAAGGAAAGATATAGCAATATCCAAGGTAATAGCTCTTTGTGGCCTCTGTCCAAAGCTGAGTCACACACATGCCTTGCGCTTTAACGCACCTGTCATTTCCTATTGTGAGCTGCCCAAGAGTTGGTTGGCAACAGCTCTGGCTAAACTCACTGTTGGCTCTTCAGCCCATGTCCATCAGCACGTGCTCTGAAAAACCCAGACCCCTCAGACTTGTGAGCAGCAGCCAATGTTTCCTTTAATAACTGCTACCTCCCAGCAAACAGCAGTCGCAATAGACAGCCCAAATGAGAACACACGCTTTCATCTCTGCACTTTCCTACTGCTAAGGAGCTTCTCTGTAATAGTCATGTAAAACCTAACTGAGGCACTAGGAAAGAAGCCTTTAAAAAACAAATAACAAGAGGGGCAGACAAGGTTTGTACCATAAATTACAGCCATGAGGACACCGTGGGTAAATTACCAGTAACGCTTAGTACAAAATGTAACAGTTTGGGTTAAGAGGATTAAGCACAATAAGAAATCTTGAATTTTACAACTTTCCCCAAAATTCAGTCTGTGGTCAGCCTTTTGATCTTAATTACACTGATTTATCTTTAAG
Source organism: Loris lydekkerianus (assembly GCA_963574355.1). Classification (NCBI taxonomy): domain Eukaryota; kingdom Metazoa; phylum Chordata; class Mammalia; order Primates; family Lorisidae; genus Loris; species Loris lydekkerianus. The sequence continues at coordinate 13,201 of CAUYPK010098450.1, read as the reverse complement.
ATTATCATCTAACCTTTCCAAAATTGCTTTGCCTAGAGTTGATATAAACATCAAATAATCAAATTTAATACTGCATTAGTCTCCAAACATTTAATTAACGTGCGTGGACTCAGCACGAGGTACAGAAAAATGATCAGACTGGATCATGCAGGTACTAACAGTTTTTCCACATGTATACATTCCCTCTAAAAGAAAGTGTCAAATTTCCAGGTGTGAGTTCACATTTTAAAGCAATTTGTGTGGTCTTTAATACCTCAAAGTAATAATGTAATTTTATCATAATTAGCCTAACCCCTCTCTTCTCATAAATGTTTAGCTAACTTCTCTGAAAAATTCATACCATCTACCATGGGTTCCCATGGGGTTCTCAGTTTTCTATCCCCTAGAAGAAAAACTGCAAGGAAGAAATTAAAGAAGGAAGCAATCATAACTGTCCCCAATATCTTGGTGATGTATGAAATTTTCATTTCTCTTTAATTCCCATGCCCTGCCTTTATCCTCAGGCTTTAGTATTCATTCTGATGATCACGTGGTTTGTGCACTTCCCAGTTTGTATTTCTTCTTGGCTTTGATGACCTCCTTACCAAAGCAGCCACAAACACTTGTGAACTACCTCATCATAAAGCTCTCGACCCACTAGACCTCAAGTTCCATGACAGCAGAAGTTATATCTTGCTCTCACAGCATCCAGCAAAATGAATGTTATACATTAATAATATACCACTGAGACTCAAAAAATAGTTTTTATTTGAATGAAATATATCTGAGATGCTGACCTCAGCATTATCTCCTTCCTGCTCACCAGCTAGTCATTTTTCTTTTTCCCCATCTCCAGTCACAACTGCGCCTCATCCGTATGAAAATCTCCAATCACCAAGTCTTTCACATTTCATCTGGTCCATCTCCACTGGTGGTGTAATCCCTCCTCGGTCCTGGACTGCTCTTCAGCCACTTCCCTGCAGCCCTATCACCACATCAAAACCCTCATTCTGTGACCTATCAAAAGGCTTATGTCCAAAACATTATCCCATACACACAGCTTTCCCTTCTGTACACTGTTTGTAGGCCGATTCAGATGTCTAGAGAAGGAAATGGAAGTAGCCCAGCACTATCTCATACTGGGGAACTTCATATAGGCTTGTGTGCTATTCATTATCCATCTTTCATCACCTCTGAGCTTATTTCTAAAAATTTCTCAGGAAGTTTTTCTCTTTAAAGCCTCCCCAACTCTTCACACTTCAAGCGTGTCAGATTTGCTAATGTTCTACTTCAAGAGGCCAAGATCACACACAAGTTATATAAAATGGATGCTATACATTGATGAAATACAGTCCGTTCTGTTAAAGCAGAAAAGCTTTGAATTTCTCAACTCCTATTAATGTGATAATTCAGTAAAACCTATTTTTGGTGCAGAGAGTTAAGTCAGGTGGCCAGCCATACTTTTTGTATGTGATTTTATTCCCAGTAAATAATTCATTTGAGAAGTTGAACAAGCATGTTACCTTTACCAAAGAGAGAGAGACATGCTTTGTCACATACTGTTATCTGTATGAAATGAAAACAAAAAAGACAAAGACTAATTTATTGTTCACCTAGGTAAGGTAGAGCAATACTAGTTAGGTAGAGTTTCATTAAATTAAACAAACTATTGATACTACATAGACCTGTCATAAAGGGAGTTTAGGGACACTGTGTTAGTTACAGAGACAATCTATAACTAACATTGATCTTAGAAGGTGGCTCATGTTAGAAAAAGAAACATGCTTGTGTTGGTTACAAAACAGGAGTCAGTTGACATCAACCTTAGAGGCAAGTTCATTGGGGTGAAGCTGCTGCTAGCTATGTAGATCTTCAGAAGCATGACTCACAATTGTCAGGAGTCTGCTCAGTTTTAATCCCACCCCTGCCACCACAATGTCCAGGGTTGAATTACATTCTAAAATTGTATGTCTCTAGTGTTATCAATATGACAACGTATCCTGCTCTCTGGGTTTGTTGGAATGGGAGCCAGAGCTGATCTCGCCATGGTCCTCCTATCACAAAGATGATTCTTTACACTTCAAGTAGCTACTTCCAGGAATATTAGTAACAGTCTTCTATAAGCACAGGAGGAAAGAGTATGGAGTATATGAAGGTTGTATTGAAAAAATATAGATGAACAATACCAAGTAGGATTTAATAAGAACACATAGTACCAATTGGACATGTAAGAGTTTTTAAAAAGTTATTCACTGTGTGGCTAAGCAAATTTCTCGACTTCTCTGAGCTTACTTTCTACATTTCTAAAATAGTTACCTATCTCTTTGTGTGTTCTTAATCATTGACTATGATCATGCAGTCAGAGTATTTATGTGATACGTGGCACCTGACAGGTATTAATAAGCATGAGTGAAGATGTGATAAGACAAAGTGTGAAGCCAAGAAAGGCTTCCTCTAGGTGGTGAATCCTGAGCCATTTCCCAAAGCAAAACGCAAAAAGCAGAACAGAGTCCATTCTAGGTACTGACATGACAAGAGAAATAGAGACGTAAATTTTCAAAAACAGCATTTAATTATGATTATCTTATAAAATATACACTGCTGTTTAATTCTGCATAAAACCATATTGACTTTCTTTTTAACAGTAAAACACAGAAACAGAATCAAAAGAGACCTTGAAAGGCCAACCTATCTGTTACCTTGGCTTCAGGCAGGCAGGATCATTTTTAAGCCACTAACTTGTTATTTACTTGAGATGACAAAAAGAAGAAAAATTATGGCAGTTTTTAAAATCTAAAACCCTTTATTTGGTGGCCAAGTCTATCTTTCACTTTAAGGCTAAGATAACGCCTCAAGTGGCTACAGACTGGATATACTCCACAAGGGCACCAGTGCTTTCAAAGACCTTCCTCCTGTCCCCAGAGCCATCATTAATGCTCCTGACAGTGTGCCTCCTCCACAGACTTGCTCAGGTGGAAGGTGTTATGCTCGAGTATCTGCCTTATGGAGAGAGAACAATATCAAAGATGAAAACTTCAACTGAGCAAATGTGTAAAGAAAATTCTTCCAAACCTATGTAACAGGTACAAAAAATACTTTCTGGGTGCATACTTATAACCATGACTCAATCATTATAAAAGCAGTTCATGTAACCAAAAGTATTTGTACCCCCACAATACTTTGAAATTAGAAAAAAAAAAAAAAATACTCTTCTGCTATAAACAACCTTTATTTGTCCATATTGGTAAATGAAGATACCAAGTGCTTATTAGAGTGCATACATTTTTAAAAGAAGCAGGATCAATTCTGAAAAAAAAAAAAAACTTAAAAATGAGTAAATTTTTCAAATGAATTAATATGTCAAAATATGGAATTCTTTCCTACAGCAATAGAAAAGTTTTAATAGACCAACACTCTCATCAAAAGCGACTAGAGAAGGTAGATAAAATAGCTATCAAGGTCTGTATGAAAAGCTTTAGAGACATGCAGGAGCCAAGGGGCCAAGATCTCTCAGAGGGGAATTTCTTTGAGGCGAGTCCAAAATTCTGCACACAGCTTTTCTCTTTGGGGCATTTGCTAAGTCTTAAGCAAGAATGGAGAGGCTGAATACAGAGGCTAAAAAGTTTTGCAGAATACAAATTCTAAGAGTCAAAGAAGCCAGTAGAGTTTTCTCACATAGATAAAAAGAAAAATGTTACATTTGGGGCCTGCTAGGGCAGCCAGAAAGGCCAGATTTGCCAAGATCACTGGCAGAGAAAAGCAAAGAGAAGTTAAGTTCAAACTCACATGAGTTTTCTTTTTTGTAGCATTGGCCAATTCCTAAATTTCACAGAGAAAAAAAGCTAAGTAGCTAAGCAAAGAGCTGCAGGAAACTTCAGCAGAATTTTTTACTGTCTCATAGTGCTAATGAAACAAAAATTGGAGTTCAGGACCTGCAAGTCCCGAGGACCCTGGTAATTACCCTAGGTCCTCGGGTGGCTGTTTTTGAGAGCTATCTTCTGAAATGGGAAAAAACTGGAGATCTAGACTTAGAAAGTTAAAAACATAGTGCTGAGTCCCCTTGATCCCCCTTGCATTAAGGGGACTGCTCCTACCCCTCACCGCCTGGCAGAGGATAAGGTGACTCCTCCCTGGAGGAAGATAACATCATCTAGAGTCTCTGCAATGATTCACATACAGTGTCAGCATTCAATTACAAGGAATTAGTAAGCCTACAAAGAAACAAGATGAGGAGAAAAGCAGACAATAGAAACAGATTCACGGATGACCCAATTACCATACACAAACTTTACATTATGAATAAATGATGTTTAAGAAACTAGGTGACACGACGGAGAATTTCACCTGAAAATTAAAATCCATAAAAACAATGACATGTAAATTGTAGGACTAGAGAGTTATAATAATTGACATTAAGAATGCGATTTTGCTTCAACAATAAATGGATACAGATAAGAAGAGGGACAGTGAGCAAGAAAATAGATTATTATAAAATATCCAACCTGGAGCACAAGAAGAAAAATGACAGAAAATACAAAAAAAGAGTTTAAGAGGCAGGGATATGGGGAAAAAGTCTAACTGCTAAAATTGGAGATGTGGGACAGGAGGATAAGAGAATCAGGCCAAAGCAACATTTGAAAAGTATAGTTGAAAATGTTTTAAGACTTATAAAAAACATGAATCGACAGATTTGTAAACTTCTAAGAAGCTGAAGGAGATTAAACAAAAAGAAACACACATCTAAGCACCTTATATCCAAAACTTCTGGAAAAGAATATAGATAAAGAATAATGGGGATAATCTTTAAAATCAGCTAAAGGAGCAAAATGCATAAGCTTCAAAGGAGCTGCCAAACTAACCGCCGAATCCCTAACAGAAGTGACAGAAGCCACAAGACAATAGAAGAACTGCTGGAAGACTTTTTTAAACCCAGCCTAGAATTATACATCCACAGAAAATAACTTTCAAAGATAAAGATACAATGCCCAATTTTTAGGAAATATTCAATGAAGTAAGGGGTAAAGAATATTCTATCTACAATTTACTTCTTAACAGTTCAAAAGAAAATAAATGCATTTCTCTGTGCATGAGAGGGGGAGGGACAGAGAAAATATAAATAAAATGTGGTAAAATGTTAACATTTAGAAAACCTTCAGGAAACACAGAAATTTTTTTATTACTACTGCAAGTAGTCTTAAATTATTTTGAAGTCAAAAGTTTAGAGAATATAAAAGACAAGCCATCTCTCCCCATTGTGCCATCTCTCCTATTTTTAAAAACTATCAAAAAAGGTGAGGTCAACTAGAGTCCTTTCTAGACAAACAAAAAGTGAAAAATTTTATCCTTAGGAAGTCACAAACACACACACACACAAAAAACACTAGAAAGGAAGTTCTTCAGACAGAAGGAAACTACTCTCTGACTCTTTTGAAATATAGTGGTATTGAAGAGCAAAGGAAAGGGTAAATTCTGGGTAAGTGCGAGTGAATACTGACCACATACAACAACAATAATAATGTCTATTTGATTTAAAGTATATGTAGAAGTGAAATAATCAGGATAACAAAAAAAAAAAAAAAATAGGTCTAGGTAAGGAAAGTTAAAGTATTCTAGTATTAAAGTAGCCCCCGGCCAATCTTAGATGAATTCAAGACTCCAGTAGCTGCCTGAAATCTCCAATATTACCAAACCAAATAAAGTAAAGGATATGAAAGGAGGTCACTTGCTAGGTACAATGTGTGTTGCCCCAGTGATGGATGCACTGAAGCCTCTGACTTCACAACAATGCAACATATCAACGTAGCAAAATTTTACTTGTACTCCATGAATATACACAAATAAAAGGTAAATCTAAAGAAATTAATATGTATAGGAGATATAATCACCTACACATTCATATGAATGGTAAAACATAACTGTAGTCCAGAAAGTAGAAGGGAAGAGGAGACAGACGGGAGGGGAGAGTAAGGGGGGAGGAGGGAGGGTATTTGGGGGGCCTCACCTAATGCGCATAATGGTACATTTCAAAACTATTAAGAAGAGTATAATTGTGATAGATGTGTTACTTAGTTCAATGTCAGCATTTCACATTGTATATCAAATCAGTACGCAACTCCATAATTGCATCAATGTACAAAGTTATGATTTAATAAAAACAAAAAATAAAAAATAAAAAAATGTATAGGAGAAATGTCATATAATCATACAAATATAGACAGAAAAGAATATTTGAGAAAACTCAATACCTGGCTATGATTTTTTTAAACTTTTGGCAAACTAGAAATAAATGGAAATTTCCTTAGTCCAATAAAAGATATTTACAAGAACCTGTTGGAAACGTACTTAATGTTGAAGTTTGAAAAATTTCCTCCCCACCCCCATCACAGAGACCAGAATTAAGATAAGGATAAAGCCTATCACTTCTATTCAACATTTGAAATCTTGAAATAGAGAAAAAGTGGTGTATATGTGTGTGTGTGTATATATACATATACATATATGATTTTAATATAAAATATGTTATAAATATTAAGAAAGAAAATTGTTATTCATAATACCTGCATACACAGAAAATCCAAAAGAATGTTCAGATATCTACACCGTATTAGAATTAATGAGGAAATTTAGCAATGAATTTTGCTAAATTTGCACAAGATTGACATGTAAAAATAAATGTACCTCTATATACTAAATATCATTTCCTAAAGCATCTAAAACCTATATATGACTATAATAATATATACAAATTCTAAACATAAAACATTATAAAGATAAATTAAAGAGATAAAAGAAAAATACTGTGTTTATGGATTTGAAGTCTCAACATTGTTAAAATGTCAGTTTTGTCAAACTTGATACATAGATTAAATGCAATCTCAATTAAAATTCCAGAAAGCTTTTAGGAGGCGACAAGAAATAAGCTGATTTTAAAAATTTGAATGGAGGCTGGGGTATGGTGGATCATGTCTGTAATCCTAGCACTCTGGGAAGCCAAGGCAGAAAGGTTGCTTGAGTTCAGGAGTTCAAGATCAGCCTAAGCAAGAGTAAGACCCCCGTCTCCACTAAAAATAGAAAAAATGGCAGGGTGTGGTGGTTTGCACCTGTGGACCCAGCTACTCAGGAAGCCAAGGCAGAAGGTCACTTGAACCCAGGAGTTTGAGGCTGCTGTGTGCTAGATTGATGCCACAGCACTCTAGCCTGGGCAGCACAGTAAGATTCTGTCTCAAAAAGAGAAAAATTATATGGAAGTAAAATTCTTTCTTCAAGAATATTAAAGAAAACATAGCTGGAGAACTAACACCACCATTTTCAAGACTACAGACATAAGCCTCCAGTAATTAAGAAATAGTATTTCGAACATAGACCAGTAGAACAGAAGAGAGCCTTAAAAGAGATACACACATACAAGAACACTGTAACAAAGGAGACACTGCAGGGTAGGAACAAATGTTTTCTTCAATAAATGGTGCTCTGTTTATTAGACATATATCTAAAAATTAAGCAAATCTTAACTCCATCTCTATACACAAGTATCAATTCTCGATAGATCTACACTACATGTAAAACATCAAACAATGAACTTCTAGAAAATAAACAATGAAAATATCCTTAAGACCCTACAATAAACAAAGATTTCTTAAATAAGACTTAAAAGCACTAATTACAAATTTAAAAAAATAAATTAGACTGCATTAAAATAAGGAAGTTCTGTGCATCCAAATAAACTATTAGGAAAGTAAAAAATCAAGCAACAAAGTTGGAATAGAAATTTCCAATCATATATTCATCAAACAACGCAAATCCAGAATTGAAAAGAATTCCTACAAATCAAGAAAAAATAATCTATTAGGATAGCTGACACCACACAGATGGCCAATAAACATATGGAAAATTTCTCCAGGGAAATATGAATCAATCTTCGGGGAAATGTAAATTAAAGTAGTCTTCAGAGAAATATGAATTCAAACCACAATGTGATTTTATTATATACCATGAGAACAGCTGACATTAAATGACTAACACTTGGAATCCCAAGTGTTGGCAAGGATAAGAAGCACCAGAACTCACATAAGCTGATGCTGAGGAAATGATTTGGTACAACCATTTTGGAAAACCATTCAATGATGTCTACCAAAATTAAATATATGTGTTCTCTGTGCCCTAGCAATTCCACCCTTATGTTGAGGTATATATACTCAACGAAAGATATAAAGAATGCCTTAAATAAACGTACATGAATGTTCATAACAACACTCTTTGTAACAGCCAAAAACCAGAAACAACCCAAATGTTCATAATAAAAAAAATAAGACATACATCTTTTGTCCTAGATGGAGTTGAAACACATTCCTCTTAGTAAAGTATCACAAGAATGGAAAACCAAGTATTCAATGTACTCAATACTAATATGAATCTAGTAGATGATCTAATACGTGCCCACACAAGGGAAAAACTCAATTCAATTTAAGTTGGGGGGAGAGGGAAGAGAGAGGAGGAAGGGGGGAGAGAATGGATCAGTGTGCTGCCCCCTAATGGGCACAGTGTGAGGGCACATGGCACAGCTCCTGAGTGTGGGACACAACTGCAACAGGGACCTTACCTAACAAACAATGTAACCTAATCATTTGTCCACTTATATTAATCTGAATTTTTTTAATGTGTTTAAGAAGAAAAAAATGAAATAAAATAATAAAAAATAAAAAAGACAGATGAATTTTGTTTTATTCGTACATTGAAAAATTAAATAGCAATAGAAATGAACCATTTACTACTAGAAGATGGAACAGTTTTACAAACATAATGTTGAATGAAAGAAGCCAGACAGAAGGGAGTGCATATTGTATGATTTAATGTACATTAGATAATCAAGTGCACAAACTCATCCTAGAAAACGTACTCTGTACCTCATTGCTGAATATCACCACGGTCACCAGATGACCAAGGGGAGTACTTTGAAGGTGACTGTAAGTGATATTCAGACATGAGATCTCTAGCACTTTTTCCAAGATGAGTTCGTGAACTCAATTGTCCAACCTCTTATATAAATTTCAAAACAGATAAAACTTAAGAGATGGTGACAAAAGTCATGGAATTATTACCCTTGTGAAAGAGAGGCAGTGACTAGGAAGACCAGCAGAGGAGTCTCTGAGGTAGTGCCAATTTCCTATTTCTTTATCCGAGTTATAGCTACATAAGTGCATTCATTTCATGAAAAATTATCAAGCTTAGGATTCACGTACTTTTCTAGACGTGTCACACTTCAATAGACAGTTTAAAAAATGAAAGATAAATGTGTCCACATGAAGTCTGACATTAAACAAAGATTGATTCCTATTAGCAAAGGATATTAAAAATAGGCCTACAATGCAATTTAATAGTCACCAAAAGAACACCACTGCTTTGGCTACCTGGAGAAGGTATTAAATTACAGTTAAGGGGGCGGAGTGTTCCTCTAAAGAGTAATGGAAGTATACTAAAAGATTGCATTTAGATTAGGATAGCACAATGCCACAAAATGGAGAGCAGAGAAAAATTGGTGTTTTGTTTTTTGTTTTGTTTTTTTTTCATTCAGAGGTAGTAAGTTTTTGATACATGAAATAACTGTGTCAAAGTATTTTTTCTATTGGGAGTAAATCATATCAAAAGAAGAAATAAATTCGCTGCAGATAAAAGCATGGATTTATAATCATGATCCATCTTCTTTTCTCTGTATTCACTCCACTACTAAAAACCTCCAACAACCGAATCAGCAGTATTATCATCACTGTTCTGTTGCCTCAATTTCCCCAAAACAACCCCCTTTTGAGAAGTGGAAAAACAAAAGTCTTAAATAATCAAAAGATCTTTTGGTTACCACTGCTCAAAATGGCCCTTCAAACCAAGACTACATTCATCAACCAATTTGGTTGGTTAGAGAAACTGGTTAGGAAAAAAATACATGCACAAAGAATTTATTCTTTTCTCTTAAAATTTCCTCATGTTTACCTCTGGGAAGAAAATGTGTCTATATTCTTACATACCTGCCTTTTATTTGCCAGAGTAGCTGTGTGCCTATAATGCTCAAGTGTCTCCTATTCTATCTAGAAAAATAAAAGAAAAAAATTAATCAAGCCAGTAGCATGAATTCACTTGGCATTCCCCACTCCTCCTTCACTCTATGTACTTAACAATAATAGCTTAAAATACATAAATGTCTTTAAAGGACATAGCTACAATAATATATATATATCTTTATGGCTCAAATATGGAAAAGAAATCCATAATAATAAAGTGGGTTGCAGCTTTAAGTATTCTGTGCTTCAAAATTTAAAAAAAAACAAGTGTTGGTTCTGGTAAGCCAGCAACTATAGAAGGGTGAGGGCAAAGTACCCCATGCACGTAGGAGCCTCCATTCTGGTGCAATATGGAAAATATGAGCTGGCATAAAGCTATGTCTCTGTGTGAACAGAGGCTTTTAAAAAAGGCTGTTGGCCTTGGCTCACAAGAAAGAACAAAGGCTTCCAGGATTAGATGTGCAATATCCCCAAGCCAATATAAGAAATCATTCTGAACTGAGAACTCTGAAAATCCAAAGGGAAGCAACCGCCAAATCACCAAAAATTGCATCAGGAGAGACAGAAGGAAATCTCTACAGCAGATGAGCTTGAAGGTCAAAATTTAAAGTCTTACAAAGGAAGGTAACCTATTAAATGAAAGCCCATCCTCAACAAAAGGGATAATTGATTCCTAAGGAATGGAAATACTAAAGCAACATGGAAGGCTTTTAAATAACCATTTTAACATGCTGAAACTGATCTTTAAAAGGGGGGGGGATCCTTCAGTTACAAAAAATAGAAGATCATGGAACAAAAATAAGGAGATAGGAAACAAAAGCAGGTTGTTGGTATATTAAAAAGTCAATTATAAATGCTAGAGATAAAAAATGTATCAAGGAAAGGTAAACTTCAGACTGGATCCAGTGAAAATATAACATTGACGTCTTATTTCCCTTTACAAAAGTGTTCATGTCTCTCTATGAACCCAAAATAAAGCAAAAGTAAAGACAAAGTCAAATGAGGAAAGGTATTCTAAGAGTAAAACAAGGTATAAATCTGCTATAGGTTCCTTAAGGACACAGACTATCTTTCATCTCTTTGGAGCTCACACCTTCTAGCACACCATTCAATGTTTTCAGACATAATTTTGTAACTGAATAAATGACTGAATATAGAAATAAAGTTAAAATTCAGGCAGCTTTGCTTTTTGTAGTCTTGTGTATATAAGCTCCACGCTCTGCCTCTCTGGGTCATTTGAGAAAGACAATTTGAAGTTGACATAACTACAAAAAGAAAAAAAAATCAAATACAACAAAAATAGGGAGGCTATGTTTGGCTGGAGTTGTGAAGAAAAGTGAGATGAGAAATTCAGGCCCCAGGGAGACATAGACCTGATTATTCACTATTTGCTAGGTATCTCTTGGATCGTTTGCTCTCAGAACACTAGAATTCACCAGCTGACACTGGGTAAAGCAGCACTGCCACAGAAATGCCTTCAGATAAACTGGGAAGCCCTTAGAACTGCCTTGAGGATCACTAGCTTTCAGTTCTGTTGTTAATTGTTACAATTGCTGCTGATTACAATTCATAGTAACCTACAGCACTTCATAGCTTATCAGCTCCTTGTTCCATCTCTAGTCCACAGAAAATCCTTTACAATCAGATTTCACTGAAAATGGCTTTTCTAAGGACAACATTAATTTATAAAGACAACTTTAAAAAGTAAGACATCTGATTGCCTGCTCAGCTAATCTAGTTTCTGTGTTGATTATCTTTCCACACTTGGATTAGTTTTTAATTAAATAAAAAAGTTAAATTGTATAAAGATGAAAACTCCATTAGCAAATGTAAATGTTTAAGGAGATGTGTATTTTTTCTTGGCCCAAGGCCTGATCTATAAGTCTAGAGGGTTCATCCATCAACTAAACCAGGAAAGTCCATAGAAATAACTTTTCATGATCAAATCTTGGTTTCTAAATTACAGAAAATCTAAAGTTTGCATTTCTTAATTTACTTAGCTTCCATGACTTGATATTGAAATCATATGAAACCTAGAGTTTGCTCTTCCTAATTGACTTCAAATTATATACTTTAGGCTATTTGCCCAATAAATTATTATACAGCAAGAAGAAACAAAGCAATGAAAGTAATATTGATAAATCTAGCAATATAATAATTAAGTTAAAAGTAAAGCCTAAAAGATTATATACCACGTAATACCCTTTTGGTAAAGATACAACAACTATAATAAAAATGAATAATTCTTAGGATTAGGCTTATGTAGAGATATAATAAAAACTACATAAAAGGAACACAAAAGGAACCATAGGATCAAGGCCACTGATTAACATTTGTATGAAAAGACTGGAAGATGGAATAGAGGAAAGACTACATGGTTAAATAAATCTCAAAGACCTGCCTTTGAACTTGCATGCTTCTTGTATTTCTAAAAACAACCATATCAGTCCATATATCGGCAAGGATCTATTCAGGAAAACAAAGTCATGCCAATTATTTTAACAGAGAGAATTTAATATGAGGAACTAGTTAAACAAGTATTTAAGGAATTAAAAAGCAAAGAGAGAACATGAAAATTATATTTATATATATATATGTGTGTGTGTGTGTGTGTGTGTATGTCATATACATATCATAGTACAACCTCTGTTAAGTTGACCACTCAAGGGAGTGTAACAAACTGGTCAACATATGGAGCTGGTCAACATAAGGAACTAGGCCTACTGTACTAATACATGTCTGCTCTCTGAAAATTAGTTCAACTTGAGGAGGGGTCAAGGTAGAGAGGTGGTCAACTAAGAATTTTCTGCTCTGTGTGTGTGTTCTTTAAATTAACCCTTTGTCATGCTAACCATAAGTGCTCCATTTGAGTCACAGTGAGACATACTCAGTCTCCAAGAGAGTTTAATGACTGAGTTAGCATGTCTGAAACATTGCCTTTAAAACTTTTTCCCCCAAACTGAGCACTAAAAGAAGATCATACTATTTTTTCCCCAAAGTATCAAAGAATAGGCAACTAATATTTATAAATAAAAATAAAAGATAATTTCAAAAAACAGATCATGCCAAATCTTATAGACAATAGAAAAAGAAGAAACACTTCAAAATCATTCTACTTAATCTGGATATACCTGATATTAAAATTGGAAGAAATATATTATAAAGGGGAA